>CM055897.1:41336274-41358774 GCA_029582155.1 Panopea generosa
TTAGCAAGAAAATACACTTCATTAACTTCCCATGGACACATATTCAATGCCAATTCAAAATAACATTTATTTTTTTATTTTCATACTTGTACAGGCCTATTGTGCCAATCCGTGGATTACTCAAATCTTAAGAACCACACACTCTCTGATACGTTAAACTCTAAAATTAACTATTTGTTCATTATGAACACTTATGAACTCAGTAAAGAAACAATGGCGGTTCCAGAGGATGATCAGTGGGTCACGGCGGGGTCCAGACTCCCCCTGGATTCCTATATCATTGCTTAATGACCGATGTTTTTTTCAGAACAAACAACTTGACTATCTTGACCACCCTCACCTTGAAATTGAAATGTGTATATTATTCTAAAATACTATAATACTCTTCCCAGATTACTGTTTTTCACCTCGTAGCAACAAATACTGGAAACCAAGTTGTAAATAACGACTTTCACTCATTTGCGATAGCGGGATACATTTATACAATTCAATAGAAATATAGACATAAATACACAGATCCTGTGAAGATATGGAATGTTAACAAAAGCTTCGATAATACACTGCTCTGAATCTAAGATCTCATTTTCAGGAATCACTTTGCTGCGGACGATAGTGTGGTCACTGATAATAGGCGAGAGAGAGGTTTTATGTACCGTTTTAAGTATGTCTGACGAAGTTGTACTACTCAATGACATGGACGATATGATCGACAATGTATGTATGGAGGAAATTCCTTTCATGCCAAGAATGGAATGAGAGCCAATTGTTCGTTGAAGCATTTCTTTACAAATGGTGGACTTTGTGGAAGCGAAATGTACACAGAAGATTAACCGATTTATTAATTCAGTCAAATATTCATTGAATGAGAATACGAATGGGATAAGAGTATTTCAACCATAATTTTCATAATAGTTGTTTTGTGGGAGGGGGTTGTATTCAGTACTATATTGTTTTGTTTTGTTTTTATCTGAGGTTGCTATCAAAACAATGATACCGAGGGTTGAATGTTTGTTTCATAATATCGCGTGTTTTATATATTTGTCCCAACAATAACGTTTGGTGTATACCAATTTAATGTAGCTTGCGAAATATAAACCGCTCTCAAGTCCGCTTCCTGGGCAAAATCAGTAATTTGTGTTGTTTTGAGAGGCTGTCGGGTCGGGTTGGGGATCGAATCCGTAAACATCTAGCATGAGCGGCCAACACTCTATCCAAAGTTAAGTTTAATGGTATAACTCTTCAATAGTAATAGTTATTATTGGGTCTAGTTTCTTGTTGAATATAAAAAAGAACAAGCAAATTCCAGTCTACCGAAAAGTAGGAAGATTTCACCGCTGGATACGTTTGTATTTCCCGTCTAATAGCTTGATAGTAGTTATGTCAGCTGTTCTCCGTATTAGCATGTAGATATTATGTCCGGTCAATTAAACATTCTTTAGGTCGTCACGTGTCTTGTCCGAAAGCAGAAGTTAGTTACATTTCTGTAGTACAGTAATCTGAAACTATAAATAAGTTTTACAGATGTTGAAGGGCTGCTGATGTTTAGATGTTATAATATTATAGGGCAAAATACCAGTCTATCTGCAGAACGGTGCGTTGTTCGGTATGCTTGTATTTATAGCAGAAGGACGGGAAATTATAAACCCACATTTTTGTTTAGAATAACCAGGCATGTGACGTAACAACACGTTAGTGCGAATAAATAAAAACTTAAATAAATTGAAACATAATTATTATATTACACTTATATTAGTGCTGACGATTTTTCTACGTAAACACTGCTTGCAATAAGCATGAATAAAGCATCTGACAGACTAAACAAAACTGTGACCTCAGATGTTTGCAATATGATATACTTAATGCCAGTAGCAAGTGCAAAAATGCGACGCATGCAAATATTGAATTTCACAGACATAAATATTTAAACAAAATTGAAATTAAACGTCAACACCAAATCAATGAAAGGCTTTCAAATACAATTTTCATGCTGTAAATGGGTCCTTAAATGATATGAAATTAATTATTAATACTTTCATTCTATGCGTTTGATTTGTATTTAAATACATAATAGTTCTTTTTAGCTTTGTCGCTAGGCAAATAAATTGACATCATTAAAAAAGAAATATTAATCTATTGCATTTGATTTTTTTTTCAAATTTGTTTGTAAAAATGAATAAAATAAAATGACATTGACAGACAACTGTGTATATGACATTGACAGACAATTGTGTATATGACATTGACAGACAAATGCGTATATGACATTGACAGACAATTGTGTATATGACATTGACAGACAATTTTGTATTTCACATATGTAAAATGATCTTTCTTATTCAAGTCCAAACTTCAAGGAAATTGCTCCGATACTTTTTGAGAAAATACATAAAATGTCAGGTACATAAAATGTCAAGTGGCAGGTTAGCTGTTCATTCAGCTTTATATACGGAGTCTGCATTGCGAAACTTTTTTTTCTAGGTAATTGCTTTGATTCTTTTTGAGAAAATACAAAAAAAAGTAAGGTGGCGGGTTAGCTATTCCGTTCAGTATACATGCTTGGATACAGCTTTTTATACGGGGGTCTATATTGCGAAACAATTTTTTTCCCCTCAAAAATCAACTCTATTTGATTTGGTTTTAAAAGCAAACGTTTCCGTTTGTTCGTGTGTTTTCTTAATGAAAGGTTTAAACGTTAAAAGCATCAAGTACATGCATGTTAAGATTTTTTATTTTTTTTAATCAAATAGTTGGTCAGTTCTGGCTCACTTGTCTATAAAACTATATAACCATGTAATACGTTAGTTTAAATATTTTTTTTGGAATGTGAAACAAGTTATTGTAACTTACACAAATCACGTTCAAAGTCTTGTAATGGGTAGAACCAGTACTAAGCATATGCGAAACAATTGTCTAAGTCAATGACACCACATATAGCCGCGGGGGTGGGGGATCGAACCCACGACCTTCTGATCCGGGGTTCGATGCTCTACCACTGGACCATGCGTGATCATTAAGCTAGGTTTATTACTCTTAAATACAGATCTATACTTTCGGCTGAAGTTCCATCTGTACGATATCAGGTATAGGTTAAGTCATCAAATGAGAATTCTTCTAAAATAATAATAAAAGCTGTTGCGCGGATCTACCTATTTGAATACGAGTGTACATACGACATTTACGCGGATCGGTCATTGACTCGCACATACAATGCAAATCCATTAGTGATGTTGTTTTCGTTTTCAAATTATTTCACCCGCCTTACAGAATTTCGGTATTTGGAATTTAAATTGTAAAATTTTAATGTTACCGTTTCAATTTGTTCAGTGCAATCTGTTAAAATACGATATGAATAAAGTGTTATTCAGTGAACAGCGTCCAATAAAACTTCTGTTTTGATTACTTTACGGCGCAATAATCAAATATTATATTTCGTAATTTCATTTAATTGTTTCCTTTATAGGATTACGTCTGAAATTAGATAGGACGTAATTTACGTGTTACTTTAAAGTTCACCTTCGAGAAAGATAGAAACACGAATATGGCGGTTAGTAAGCGACTATTCCAATTATATTTCTATTAGATCTTGAATTTTTTTCTCTGATAGAGGAGTTTAACGTATTACAGCAGTTTTGATCATCTTCCGACGATTTGTTTTTTGTTTGTTTTTTTCATACAGAATACTTGAAATTCTAATTACACAAAATGATAGAAAATGTTACCTCGTGTATTTTGACTATATGAATCATCTATAGGGAAGAATTTTTATTTTATGGTTTTTGATGAATTTAAGAGATTTCTCAGTGAATTATGTATAGTCATCTACTGTTTCAAACGGTGAAATTACGGTGAAAAAATTGTCCTTGCATATTAATTTTAACTTTTTTTTTATTAATCCAATAATTTTTAATGGCGAATTGAGGTCAAAATAAACAAAAATTGATGTAAATGCATAAAATAAAAACAAATTTGTTTGTTTTGGGGTAAGATGAAATGACATTTCATCTCGTGATCACCAAAGTTGATGTTCTCATATGACTTATGGTGATCATATTATTTGATCTTACATCAAAACAAACAAATAGCCTCTATAAAATAATAATGTCTATATCTCTAACTGTTTTTTCTCAAGTTTTTGGTTTATGCATTCATTAAGAAAACAACAATAAATATTTTAACTAAGTTTACTAACATAATATTTTCCAAGCTATATTATGCTAGTTGCCGGAACTACTTTTTCCCCAATTATCTATCATTTTAGATTTGGAGTTTTCCTCACTAATCTATTTATATCAACTGTGCACAAATCATCAATTAAACACATTATGCATTTTTTTTAATTATTATATTCATTTGAGAAACCATATTTCAAATGCTGGTGTATTGGGCCAAGTAACAGTAAATAATTTTGATAAAAGAAGATTTTGAAATTGAAAGACATCTGCTTAATTTCTAATAGCTCACAATAAAATAGCTCCATTTTTATGCCAATTATTTTGGTTATTTTTATGTGCTATCAATAACAAGGACACACTTACAGCATTACGAAAGGATTTTGGCAAAACAATGGCAATGTTAAAGAGACATAATGGGAAGTCGGCCGCAGATGTAAGAATTTGGCTCACTTTGGCTCGAGCACACATGCCATTGTCAACAGTGGTCCGCAAATCCCATCATCACCCCATTTTATTTATCACCGCATACGTTTTAGCGGAAAAGTAGATGCCAAGTCGCAATATCTGTGATTTTTCATTTTACTGGTCTATATAGTCGACATTAAACTATAAAACGTATAGCAAAATCAATTGTTAATTTTAGCCTTAAAATATGCTTAATACTGTGTATTTAGAGTACAGTACTAGGTTGTATGACAGAACGCTATAAGGATGTATGCATTTAGAGTAAAGAGTACACTTCAACATTAAAATTATTTTTATCTCTGGAAGTTATGTATTTAGACTTAGTCACAACATAGAACAGTTCAAGGTTTTATATTACGACGTTGTATATTTAGAATACAGGGAACAATTCTAGGAGTGACCGTTGGACATTGTAAATTTAGAGTACAGAGAACAATTCTAGGTGTGACCGCAGGACGTTGTTTATTTAGAGGACAAAGTACAGTTCTAAATATGATCGTAGAATGTTGTATAAATAGAGTGCAGAGTACAGTTCTAGGTGTGATCGTAGAACGTTGTATATTTAGAGTACAGAGTACAGTTATAGGTGTGATCGTAAGACGTTGTATATTTAGGGTACAGAGTACAGTTC
This sequence comes from Panopea generosa, assembly GCA_029582155.1. NCBI lineage: Eukaryota > Metazoa > Mollusca > Bivalvia > Adapedonta > Hiatellidae > Panopea > Panopea generosa. The sequence continues at coordinate 41,341,543 of CM055897.1, forward strand.
TAAGTATAATCGTTGTAATATGTTGTATATTTACAGTACAGAGTACAGTTCTGGGTGTGATCGTAGGACGTTGTATATTTAGAGTACAGAGTACAGTTCTAGGCGTGATCATAGGACGTTGTATATTTAGAGTACAGACTACAGTTATAAATATGATCGTAGAATGTTGTATAAATAGAGTGCAGAGTACAGTTCTAGGTGTGATCGTAGAACGTTGTATATTTAGAGTACAGAGTACAGTTATAGGTGTGATCGTAAGACGTTGTATATTTAGGGTAAAGAGTACAGTTCTAGGTGTGATCGTTGGACGTTGTATATTAAGAGTACAGAGTACAGTTCTAAATATGATCGTAGAACGTTGTATAATTAGAGCACAGAGTACAGTCTAGGTGTGATTGTAGGATATTGTATATTTACAGTACAAAGAACAGTTCTATGTGTGATCGTAGGACGTTGTATATTTAGAGTACAGAGTACAGTTCTAAATATGATCGTAAGACGTTGTAAATTTGGAGTACAAAGTACAGTTCTAGGTTTGATTGTAGGAAGTTGTATATTTAGAGTACAGAGTACATTTCTAATTATGATCTTAGGACATTGTATATTTAGAATAAAGTGTAAGGTGCTAGGTTTGATCGTAGGACATTGTATATTTAGAGTACATAGTACAGTTCTATGTGTAATCAAAGAACGGTGTATATTTAGAGTACAGAATACAATTCTAGGTGTGACCATAGGACGTTGTATATTAAGAGTATAGATGCAGTTCTGAGTGTGATTTTAGAATGTTGTATATTAAGAATACAGAGTACAGTTCTATGTGTGATCGCAGGACGTTGTATATTGAGAGTACAGAGAAAAGTTCAACGTGTGATCGTAGAACGTTGTATATTTAGAGTACAGAGTACAGTTTAAGGTGTGCTCGTAGGACGTTGTATATTGAGAGTACAGAGTACAGTTTAAGATGTGCTCGTAGGAAGTTATATATTTAGAGTACAGACAAACAGTTTTAGGTGTGCTCGTAGGACGTCGTATATTGAGAGTGCAGAGTTCAGTTCTATGTGTGATCGTAGAACGTTGTATATTTAGAGTACATAGTACAGTTCTAGGTGTTATCATAGAACGGTGTGTATTTAGAGTACAGAGTACAGTTCTAGGTGTGATCGAAGAACGTTGTATATTTAGAATACAATTGGAGGTGTGATCGTAGAACGTTGTTTATTTAGAGGTCGTGGGCTCGGGATATGCCCGGTCCAGAAACTCTATGTGAGAAAAAATTGCCAGTTACTTGATTGTTATGTTCAAATTCATACTGATGTCTTCCACCAATAAAACTTTTTTTGTAATTCAACTTTTATTTCATCATTGTATCAATATTATTACATAAACGATACAAAACATGATAATGTTTTTTTTATACATTCTGGTTATACTAATTCGCATAGTTCAGTTTTAATTGCATATATATCAACACAGTCTCAATAACAAACAACATCTCCATGTTTTTGCCAGTAAGTGAAAAATCTACTTAAAATGATAATATGATAAAAACAATATTTTTTTTTTTGTTGAAAAAAAATCAAAAACAAAAAACAGAGGAAAAGAAAGGAAGATTTTGATTTTTTATGACTTATAATGAAAAGAGTGAAAAAAAGAAAAAAAAAAAAAAGATTGTCTCGTCCATGTAAATATCACTAACAATTCCTAACAGCTTTCCCAGTTTTTAATATTATTGTCATTTATAATATTTTAACGGAGATAAAGTCTCCATTTTGCTTCATGAGTTTCTAATTTGTCATGTTTGAGAGCTATTTCTCGTTCTATCTCGATTCTTCTTTCCATATACTTTTTGAACAATTGTATTTTTGGAACTCTTTTTTGTGATTTGCTTACAAATATGAAATATTTTGCACATATAAGAATAAAGTTTTTTAAATTATTTATACTAGGATTGTTTGTTACAATTCCAAAGGAAACTGTGTCTTTGCATATATTTATATTAAAGTTTATATCGTTTAAATATGTCCTTAGCTCAGTCCAGAATGTTTGCACATGAAAGCATTCCCAGAACAAATGATTAGTTGTTTCTATATAACCATTACAAAATTCACATAAGTTTGAATTTACTATTTTAAATTTCATCAATGACTTATTTGTTGGGATTATGCGCATCAAGTATTTGTATTGGAAGTTTCTTAATTTTTGATCAATTGTAGATTTGATTGGAATAGTGTATATTTTCTTCCAGTCCAACTGAATATGTTGAAAGTCTGACTCCCATTTTATTTCAGATTTAACTTTAGTTTTTTGTTCATTTGTCATTTGATACCTATATAAAAATTGATTTGTTTGTTTGCTTAAAATAAGTTTTTGTAATAGGTTTACATAGTCTTGGGTATCGATTGGTTCATCTTTTAATCTTTCTTTCCATTCGTTAGGTATGCTTGATACTAATTGGTTATATCTAAGAAATTCTGAACTAGATAATCTATATAAAGTTTTAAGTTCGCTGAAATTATAAAATCTTTTTTTTCTAAAATCATATATGTTTTGTATATATTTGATTCCCTTTTCTAACCAATCAATGTAGCATAACGTATGAAGATTTAAAGTTATATTTGTGTTATTCCATAAAATTTCTTTATTTATGTTCATTTTCCTATCAAACTTGTTAATTTTGGTCCATGATATTATGATTTCCTTTAGAAAGTTATCGTTTTTGTACATTTTCAAAACATCTTTTTCTTGCAAGTTACTTTCAAAAATGAGTTTACCACCATACTTATTGAGTTTATTTAGATATATGACTTTCCATTGACCGGAATTACTGTTATCAAGTAATCTTTTTATCCAACTTGATTTAAGAGAGTTTATGAACATTTCAATATCAATCATTTTTAGACCTCCATTTTCATAGTCTTGAGTTAGTGTTGTCCTTTTTATTTTATCAGGTTTTGAGTCCCATATAAACTCGTACATCGTGTTTATTATTGTTTTAATTATACTTGGTGGTGGGTTTGGTAAAACTGACAATGGATAAATCAGTTTTGGAAGTGCATATGTTTTAATGACAGTAATTTTCCCTAGTAGAGTAAGCTTTCTATGTTGCCAACTTTTCAAACAATTTTTAAATTCTTCAAGTTTAGGAACTATATTTAGTGCAAACATTTCTTTTGTATTAGTGCTAAACACTATTCCAAGCGTTTTCGTTTTTTCAGAATTCCAGATGAATTTTTTATTTTGACAAAAAGTAATATTAGAGTGTTTCAACGAACCAGCTCTTAATATTGTACATTTTGAAGTATTTAACTTTAGTCCGGATATACTACTGTAACTATCTAGAACATTGATAAGTGTTTCAAATGATTTTTTTGAACCATCAGTAAAGAAGGTTGCATCGTCAGCAAAAAGACTATTTTTTATTTCACAATTGCCTACGACGACCCCTTTTATATTTTCATTCTCTGATATTTCATATGACAGGAGTTCAATACAAATGATAAACAAGTACGGAGATAATGGGCAACCTTGTCGAACACCTCTCTTAACTGGGAAGAAATCAGTCATATGACCATTATTTGTCACACTACTTTGTACATCATTGTAGAAGAGTCGTATCCAGTTTATGAGCGTTTCTCCAAAATTAAAATGTTTCAATGTCTTATACATAAATTCATGGTCAATACTGTCAAAAGCCTTTTCAAAATCTGAAAAAAATATGAGTGCTGGTAATTGATTTTCTTCTATGTGATCTAAAATTTCACTTAATACTCTTATATTTTCTCCAATATATCGCCCTTTTATAAATCCGGTTTGTGTATTATTTATTATTGAGTTTAAAACATTTTTTATTCTATTTGCTATGGTTTTCGATGCTATTTTATAGTCTACATTTAACAGACTAATCGGACGCCAATTTTCTAACATAATATTATCTTTACCTTGCTTTGGTAATAATGTTATTAAACTTTGTTTTTGCAAAGCAGTCATGTTTTTAGATTCAAGAGAGTAATTTAAAGAGTTGATAAGAAATTGCTTCATGTCATTCCAAAAAATCTTATAAAATTCTGTTGTTATTCCATCTGTTCCAGGACTTTTCTGATTATTCATTTTTTTAAGAGCAATTGCACATTCATATTCTGTTAACTTTCCTTCACACATTTGGTTTTCAATGTCATTAAGCTTTTTAATTCTGTGGTTAAAAAAATCGTAATTTGTCTCTGTGCACTCCTTTCTTTTATATAGTTTTGCATAAAATTCTTTCTGTGCATTAAGAATTTCATTTTGGTCTGTGGTTATCTCATCTTTTACTTTTAACCTTGATATAATTTTAGATTCTGACTTTTTCTTTTCTAGATTTGCAAAAAACTTTGTATTTCGTTCACTATATTCCACAGTGTCTGCCTTTGAACGTATGATCATGCCATTTATTTTATTGTCAATTATTTCATTTAGTTCATATTTACAGTTTTCTAATTCTGTTTTTAATATTTCAATCGTTATGCTATCAGTTGTTTTTCCTATTTCTGTTTCTAATTTGTTTATTTTGATATTAATTTGGCTTTCTTTTTCCTTTTCCCTTTTCTTTTTGGCTGATGAGTATTTAATTGTTTCATTTCTTACCGTTCCTTTGATAAGTTCCCATAATGTATTTGGGTTTGAATCTTTATTTATGTTAACTGTCTCTGCGATACTTTTTCTGATATTAGTTTGATATTCTTTTTCTAATAGTACACTATTGTTCATTTTAAATATACCTGTGCCTTTACTAAGTTTTAAAAAGTCTAAAATTATATTGACTACTGAATGGTCTGATTTATAACCGGGTTTTATTTCACAATGCTTAATACAATTTGTTATGTTTTGAGAAATTAAGAAATAATCTAACCTGCAGAATATTGGTGGTTTTGTGCTAGAGTGCCAAGTAAATTGTTTTTTAAAAGGATGTTTGATTCTCCAAATGTCGCTCAAAGTAAAAGTATCAATTATAGAGTTTAGTTTTTGTCTTACATTTTTATTTGTATCGCATCTACCATTTTTTTTGTCCATGTCAACGTCTATAATAGTATTGAAATCACCAGCAATAACAAATGTTTTATCCTCATTTTCACCAATATATTTTTCTAATGTGTTCAGTAATGATAAGTCGTCTTTATTAGGACCGTATACATTTATAAGAGTCAAACATGTTTTATTTATATCTATATCTAGTACTTGTAAACGACCTACAATTAGCTCGCTGTATTTATTAATTTTGTACGATAGATTTTTATTTAACAGTATGGCGACTCCTTTGCTATTTGCACTAGTTCCACTGAAAAAGGTTTTGCCTTCCCATTCTCGTTCCCATATTTGATTTGTATCAGAGGTTGAGTGTGTTTCTTGCAAAAAGCATATTGCGTTGTTTTGATCTTTTAACCAATGAAACATCTGTTCACGTTTAACTTTATTACTTAATCCCCGGACATTGAATGAACATAGTTTAATATTCATAATACAGTAATATATATTTATCCATAAACTGGGAAAGTTGTTTAAAAATACACGATACAGTTTGAGTAAAAAAAGAGGCAAAGAAGGAAGATAAATCTAAGTACACTAGGTACATTTTGAGTACATAAAGGTCTTGTACAGTATAAACTTTAAACTTGACATAATGATTTCCACAGATCGACACTGTTAACTTTTGTTTATCATTTGTAATCTGTATACTGTTATTATAACCATAAACAACAGAATAGTTTTATATTTTGTAATATATTAAAGAAAAGTAAGAGAAAAAACACTGACTGACCTTTTCTTAACAAATTTAACAACCAAAAAAAACAAACAAATCGACTACAAACAGTTTTGCCTATAACACTAGTCATTGATAAAATTTTCACATTAACTTATAAAATAGTGTTATGATTTAACTATTGCTAGACAGAATGATAAATAATTTGTTTATGGCGAAATTTTCAAACAAAAATAGTATTACATATCAAATAAAAATGCATCGCTTACATCACACACACACTCACGTTAACTAACCCACGCACGAACGCGTACACACATACATACACGCACTCACAAACTCACTCACGCACAAATAAAATAATATTATATACTACAATAACAGTTGTTATGCTTTTTCACATTATAATGACTTGTAAGCTTTGTGATATCCTAACTAAAAACTTTTACCAAAACTTTGACAAAAATGATATACCATATTACATCAATTTTAAAAAAACAACAACAACAACAACAACAACAACAAAAAAAAAACCCACAAAACAAACCAACACAAACTCAATAATAGTGTCCATAATAAGAATTAATGTTTTGTATTACATTTAATTGTGAAATACTATAATAAAGTGTAATCCTGTTGTTAAGTAAGCATTATTAAACCCAATACAATCAACTATTATATCTATGTACAACTTTTAAAACAAGAAAACATATTAACCAAAGCTACATCAATATTAGTGTGCCCTCAATTATTCGTACAGTTGGTTGAGATGTTCCGTAATTTAAAACAAAAGGCGTAACATTGGAGCATCTATACTATTGATACCCTCTTTTGAGGTATATTTAAACTTAAATTATAAGAAGACAGATCATATAATGTTTCTAATCTGTTAAATGATATGACACTTGCGGAATGTTCAAATGTTTCAAAATACGGCATTGCACTTCGTATTTTCGACCAGTTTGTTGACAACACCTGTAGTAATATTCTATTTTTATCACGCACGTGAAATATGTTAGTAGAACAATATGGAGCATTATATCGGTATAGTTTACTGTTTAATAAAAAACACAATTTTATAATCCAAAATAAATAGTTTATATAGACTTTTCCCTTCATTTAAGATATTTTTAAGGATTTTATATACAAAATAATAATTGATAATCCCCTATATAACGAAATAGCGAAAATAATGGAGAACAAATGTATGTGCATGCACATTCTCTTTGTTTCACATGTAAATGAATATGTGAAAAAGATTATTATTGTAGAATTGAATAAACCATTTCAGATAACCTACCATCTCTCTCTCTCTCTCTCTCTCTCTCTCTCTCTCTCTCTCTCTCTCTCTGATATTGATTTATGATAAATATATATTATATTTGATAATATTTCTGTTAGTTGTAAATATATATATATAAACATATTCACAATTAATGCTACATAAGTTGTACAGTAATTATTATTTTGTTATCATGTCGTGTGCAAAATCTCCTTAAAGAAGGAAATAAAGAGGCCTACATGTACACTCATATTCATAGCATATATATAAATTTCTAATTAATCGGGTATGCTATAATTATTTACTTTCATTTTACAAACATTTTATAATCCGTGATAACTGATATGCATGTCTAAATTCTAAGTGTGTCTATTCGAGTAGTGTTCTTTGTAAATTGAATACCAGTGGTTGTGGCTCGTGCTCAGGGTAACAAGTCTATTGTTATGCAACAGTATAACGGTGGCAAATCGTTAGACCTCGTGCTGCATCACTGTATAGGCTATACACTTCATAAAGTACATGTATAGTCACCAATAAAAGTACAGAATTTAATTTTATGATAACACAGACAGTTGGGGAAAAACTATTTTACAATATAGTTTTTCTCTATGCTGCGGGCCATGGAAGGTCTACCCATTTCTGGTATTCGCCATACTTGATCTCATGTTTGTTTCCCACTTTATTCTTATAAAACAAACGCCCTTCTCTGGTCCACACACTGTCCACTTCGTCTGGCATTTTCTTCTTTAGACACGCTAAAACGTGTTGATTTATAGCTGTAAGGTCTTCATTTATAAATATCCCAGTACCTTTAAACTCCTTTTTGTTCTTTAATACTTTTTCTCTTGTCATTCTAGAAACAAATTTAACAATTATTTGTCGTTTTCCATTTTTTTTCTTGGCCAGTCGATGTGATATGTCAATGTCTTCATGTTTCAAGTTTAAGCCATTTATCTTTGAATTTAATGTTTTAGTAACTGCTGATGTTGTTTGTTCCGTGCTTTCGTATTCGTTTATTTCATCTATTCCATTTATTCTGATATTGTTACGTCTTCCGTATTGTTCCATATCGTTTAGCTTTTCTTGCGTTTTTCTCTCTATATCTGTTATTGTTTTTGTCATTCTGGTGTTGTCTGATTTTTGTTCTTGATTTTTCTGTTCCAAGGTTTTTACTTTCATTTTCAGTTCATCATTTTCTTGATCTTTCTCAAACAATTTACTTTCTAACAGTTCAATTCTGTGGAATACGGATTTCAGTAATTCCTCTTTCATTTGGGTGAATACTGTTTTAATTAAATCTTTAAGGTCGTCGTCATCTTTCGTGATCACTTTGGCCAATTTCTTATTAATGTCTAGTAATTGTTGACTTATGTCTTCCATATTTATTGTGCTCTCTTCTATGCTTTCGATACCTTTTACTTTCTTGGGTTTTGCAGGTTTACTTTTTCTATCTTTCTTCCTTAATGTTATAGGCGTGTTACTTCCACTACTGTCGAGATCACTCACACTGCTCTTTTCGTCACGTTTTCGCTTTTTGTCACTGTCTAATTCTATGTTTTCCGTTTTCTTTAATATGTGTGTCATAACTTTTTCTGAACAGTATACTTCAAAAATTTCTGAGCGTGACTGGTATACATAATTGTTTTCCAATAGTACATTGTTAAAAACTATTAGTGTTATAAACGTTTATCTGTATCTGCTATCATTGTCTAATATGTGCTTTTATCAGTGTACATAAATGACCTTATATGAAAGTTACATAGTGGCGTCCATATTCTTCAAATATCTCCAGATTTAAAACATTTTAAGGTTGTCAATTTAAAAAGATATAATTACCAGAACTTCCGATATATCTTAATCCTTTTAATTAATTCCTAAACATCCTTAATTCCGAGTAATCATTAATTCCGAGTAATTCCAATAAAACTTGCATACAATGCAATAAATAACCTGTCATGTATTAAAAATGGCGTAAAGCTCAAGTAATAAAAAAAGAGTACAATTTTAGGTTTTATCGGTCCGTTTACAGGATAATATGACTTGATCGGATGCCATTGCCCAGCGGTCTGTACTGAAACTTGATTTGAACAGTAATGAAAGAAACGACGCAAGAAAAAAAGCACATATAACATAATAACATCGACTGCTCTAGTGATTCGGTTAAAAAGTATAATAGAACTCGACAGTTAGAGCTGTGTGTAAACGGTCCATGAAAGTTCATCCGAATAACAACTCGAACTAATGCATTCACTCATGCATGCCTTTCCATCATAATATTTGCATTTTGATTCCATTGATAAATTCAATGACACAAAGACAACGGCTTAGATAAATTAATGTTAATGGAAAGTAAAACGCAATCACTGTAATAATTAAAAAGAAATCATATTCAAACCTTATTTGTATTTTTTCACCCGGCATTAATATTAATATTCCATTATCTCATTCATTTGATTAATTCAACGATACAAAAGCAGTGGCTTTTAATACTAATGAAAAGTAAAACGTAACCGATGTAATAAATATCTGTTCATACCTTATTTAAAATAACACGAGTCCGCCTTGGTATCCCTATTCCGCTATTTACACCACCTTCTCCAGTAATCAGATCAATTTGCAATGTTGATAGGGCACTTACAGTTGTTCAAATAATAGCAAACAAGAGATCTAATGCACATTAAGTGCTCGTATAACATCATTTAACAGCTGCAATAATGCCTTTATGATACAGACCCTAAACCGCTCAAGTACCCCATAATTGCACTCCGTTTGCGCTCAGTTTGCACTCCGTTCGCGGTCCGTTCGCGCTTAGTTCGCACTCCGTTCGCGCTCCGTTTGCGTGCACTCGATTAAACGCGGTTAATTTAATGCACTCACAAACGCAGGTATTCGCTCACGAGCGCTGTATATCTGAGTGCTCTGTTTACTACTCCTCTTATCGTTCGCTTCGTTCAGCGTTCACTCAACGTTCAGTTCGCTCAGTTCGGTTTCCGGCCAATAACCAATCGCAACATCTCAACTCTTAAAATGATTCTATATTGACTTTTTAATTTAATCTGTTCCAATGGAGCAATAAAATGTATCCATGGGATTTAGTCAAGGTAAATTAATTCATAATCCGATTGTTTGTCTACATATTATGTCACCCGCTGGGCGAAAGGTTGTAAATTTCCGATAAGCTAGTATCGATAGTAGGCATGTTTAACGGAAATGTCTATGTTTTGATATGTGATCAGTGGTCTGGGTGATCAAAGAATATCGTAAGTTATACCGGCGTCTGTTATCCAGACCGACATGTGTTTGCGTCAGTATCTTCTTTGATATACCGTAAGCCGTTTGTAACAGGAAAGCAATAAAGTTTGTCCACAAAATTTACACATACATCATCAACATAAACTAAATATATTGTTATTAATAATTAAATTTAATTAATAATTCCATACTGTTGATACCTCGTTGGCCTTATAATAATCCATAAATCTGCTCAGTGTAAGCAGTGACTTAACAACATGTGGATATATCACTGGTTTTGTTAATGTTCAAACTAAAATAAGCTTTATAATCAATAATATGCACTGCAAGGGTGATGAAAAATTTATTATAACCCGTGCAATGCAATTCGACATTAATAAATGATTTTTGAAAAATAATAATCTTGTAGTGTTTTTCTCGATTTGGGTCCAATTGTGGCTTCACTAGACTTAAAAAATATATTCTGATATTTTAAGTTTTTATAATAATTTTCGTTATCATTATGTATATAAATATACTTGCAATGAACTTTTTTCAGCGGGTTTCTCAAACTATTATTTTACTGATAGTATGCTTTATGTTAATATATTATTTAAAATGACAAACTATATTAAACTTGTTTGAAACTACACCCACTGTGCTATACCGCTAATTATATGACACGCAGCAACACACCCGTGGTGTTAATTACGTTATGTCACATGCCAGTGAGAGCCGTGTCAATTAGGTTATATGCTAAAGCGGTGACTTATCGGTCTATCGACCACGGAAGATATGTATGGTTTCATTTTGATTGTAATTAGTGCCAGATGGATGAATCTTAATTGAGCCAACATTATGTGATTGAAAAGAAAAGATAAAAAAGGAAAACTGCCAGCCAATTAACAACAAATAAAAAAATTATTTAAGATATTTGTTATTCGAAGTTTCAGAACGCTTTAGTATGTAAATATCATGATGTTAATATCATTAAATTAACGAACCGAAAACGCCAGTTCTGAATGAATGGTGGAAAGTGTGACATACACGTATTAAGGGATGTGTATTCAGGGCTGTCATTTTACCAAAGCTGCCTTAGCGACCTCGTATAAAAAACAGATACAACTAAAAATCAAAATTGTTAATTTACAAAATAAAACAATCCTACAATTTTAAAACTAATAAAAATTAAATGTCTCTAAATAATTCCTTGTAAAAATGTAGTATTTTATTTGTATTATTTTTTACTTTCATTATTTGTTTTATTTTTTTTTAATATTATTATCATTGGAGCTATTATTATAATATACATATTGACTTATTGATTTGTCACAGCTTTTATATTGGAGACGTGCATCTGGTCAGTCGTTCACAATTAATATAACAATTTAATTACTGTTATGAAGGCAGAGTTGCATGGCAATCATCAAAACAGATCCTCATGGTGAGAACCACATGTGTGTCAATAAAAAGTTAATTGGTGATTTATCGGTCCATTGATCACGAAGAACCCTGCCGGTGTGTAATTTTCATTTTGATTATATTTAATGCCAGATGAATGAATCTTAATTTAACCCGCGGCATGTGATTGGATAAGAAATATATAGTCAAAATCAATACTGAAATATGCAGATTTTTTTTTATAATATTGTTATTATCATCATTATCATTAATATCTATTATATATTTTATCATTATTTATTACTATTATTACTTATATTATTTTCATTATTATTTATAGTATTGTTATTATTGCTATATTACTTTATTATTATATTATAATATTATTATTCTTCTTATTATTATTGTCATTTCTTACTTGTTGCTCCTTTCACAGCTTTTATATAATGGCTTAATTGTTACGTGCTTACGTGCACGTGATCAGGCGTATCGATTTTGTAGGAAAGCGGGAAAACAATATATTTACTATTTTATAGGCAGTGGATACATGTTCTTTTTTGTTTATTTCAACCTTCCCGATGATCAAAAGCTGTTCTTTAGTCAATATAAAATCACAACCTCAGAAAGGTCACCTTGAAATTTACGTTTACTAGTTTTTATTTCCTATGTCTAATGTGTTATTTCGGTCTGTCGTGTTAATTTGGCATACATACTTTTATTTTACATTAATTTAATTTAGCTTGATTGTGAAGTAAGCTCGGAGCTTATGCATATCGTTCTCCAGTGCACTCCCTTATTAGATCTGGTACTGAATTGTGTTTCGAGAGGTCGGGTAGAGCCTGGGTCAAACTCGCGACCTCTACCGCCTGAAGCCAGCACCCTATCCGCTGTACTACTGACCCACTTTATATTTTAGAATACAATTAATTTATAACAGTTTTACGTACATTTGTTCACAACTAAGCACAAACTCAGTGTAACTATGTTTGGGGAAAATATAAAACTAAAGTCCAAATTAAATTGAAAATTGGTAATTTTTATTTTGCCGAAATACCCAAACAAATAGAATCATAATCATATAATTTTCCGCATATCTATGTTTTGTTTGTTTCACGCATGCTTTGATATTTTTGTATTTGGAACAGTATACGCTTAAATCGAAATAAAGTAAATGTATTGTATGTTCTATAACTAATTTATATCGAAATAACACGGCAAATAGTGAATTCATATTACATCTTTTCGAATTGTTATTTACACAATATATATACATTTTATTACATTTTTAATTATTTATATTTTTGTTGCGCAAACCAAAACATGCTTAAACACGCAACTAAATTAACCGTAGATAACCGTTGATGTGTCGTCTATTGTATAATAGGTATTTTAAACATTATTGTATTGATCAGCTAAATATTGATATTTATGCTATAATTGATAAATTGTTGACAAAAATAAGTTTTATCATGCGTTTTACAATAAAACATTTATATAAAATACATGGTTTATATTTATGTGAAAGAAATTTTCTTTTTAATCTCGATTTTAAGTATCGATTTCACGATCAAATGATGAAAAAAGAGTGTATCCGAATGAACGAGTGCACTCAGTAGCGCACGAATAGTTCTGTTATCAGTTATCTTACTGTGTCTAGCGTATACTGCATATACTGCGCATCTGAGTGCACTCAGCGTATCTGAGTGCATTCAGCGTGTCTGAGTGCACTCGATCTATTTCATGCGTTCAGGAGTGCGTTTATTATTAAAAATTCAGCGTTTGCTTACGGTCCAGGTCCGCTCCGTCAGCGCTCAATCTGCGCTCCGTTCGCGCTCCGTCTGCGCTACGCTCGCGCTCCGCTTACGCTCTGAGTGCACTCCGTTTGCGTGCATTTGGGGTACTTGAGCGGTTTAGGGTCTGTATATCACCATTAAATAACACCAATAAACACTAATTTGACATGTTATATTGAATTGTCGAAGTTGTACGACAGTTTATTTGCCAGTCCAGCGTAATACCGAATTATTATGTAGGTAATAAAAAAATGTGATACTTTTATTATCATTTTTCTATTCAATCGCCAATACAATCCACTTTAAAGGGACACACGGCAATCTCATCAATGTTCACTTTACACAATTTTCAAAAATTACATACAGTATCTGTAAATACGAAATTAAGGTACATAGGCTCCTGTTTCACCAACAAATTTAACTTAAATAAATTATTAAAAATAAATAAATCGGAGAAAAAGCATCTAAGGGATCATGCTTTTAGACTGGCTCCAGAAAAAAACTTTGTTTGGCTTCATTGACATTGATAAAGAAACATTGAGGTAACCAGTCAAAATTACATTACGTTCATAAGTATTTAAGAACAGCTTGAGAACATGTTGGTTAAACAGAGGCATGTATGTATTGACAGAAGCATAATTATAGACAACGTTTGAATGACACCAAATTTCGCACATCTGTGGTCATCTATAAAGACAAAAATGGTAACTATATTCCAACTTTTATCTTTTTTATTGGCATGGCAGAGGCAAATATCGTTCTAAGCTGCTGTTAATAGTTTGTTCAATGATAGCTTCCTGATATTAACACTAAAATGGTGAAAATCTATACATGTTTTTACGCTTATAGAGTGTAAATATTTACATATGGTTATACGATCATAGAGTATAAATATTTACATACAGCTATACGCTCATAGAGTGTAAATATTTACATATGGCTATACGCTCATAGAGTGTAAATATTTACATATGGTTATACGCTCATAGTGTGTAAATATTTACATATGGCTTTACGCTCAAAGAGTGTAAATATTTACATATGATTATACGCTCATATAGTGTAAATATTTACAAACGGTTATACGCTCATAGTGTGTAAATATTTATATATGGCTATACGCTCATAAAGTGTAATTATTTACATACGGTTATACGCTCATAGTGTGTAAATATTTACATATGGCTATACGCTCATAGAGTGTAAAAAAAAAGTACATACTACTATACGCTCATAGAGTATAAATATTTACATATGGTTATACGCTCATAGAGTGTAAATATTTACATACGGCTATACGCTCATAGAGTGTAAATATTTACATATGGCTATACGCTCATAGAGTGTAAATATTTACATATGGCTATACGCTCATAGAGTGTAAATATTTACATTTGGCTATACGCTCATAGAGAGTAAATATTTACATACGGTTATACGCTCACAGTGTGTAAATATTTACATACGGTTATACGCTCATAGGGTGTAAATATTTACATACAGTTATACGGTCATAGAGAGTAAATATTTACAAATGGCTATACGCTCATAGAGTGTAAATATTTACATACGGTTATACACTCATAGTGTAAATATTTACATACGGTTGTATGCTCATAGTGTGTAAATATTTATATATGGCTATACGCTCATAGTGTAAATATTTACATACGGTTATACGCTCATAGTGTGTAAATATTTATATATGGCTATACGCTCATAGAGAATAAATATTTTCATACGGTTATACGCTCACAGAGTGTAAATATTTACATATGGCTATACGCTCATAGACTGTAAATATTTAAATACAGTTATACGCTCATAGAGTGTAAATATTTACATATGTTTTTATGGTGTAAATTTGTCCATATGCTATACACTCATAGGGTAAAACGATTTCCATATGGTTGTATGCTTAAAGTGTGTAAAGATTTACATATGGTTATACGCTCATATTGTGTAAATATGTCCATATGGGTATACGTTCTTATGGTGTAAATTTGTCCATATGGTTATACGCTCATATGGTGTAAATATGTACATATGGTTATACGCTCATAGGGTGTAAATGTTTCTCAATGGTTATACACTCATAGGGTGTAACGATTTCCATATGGATTTATGTTCATAGTGTGTAAAAATCTCCATATGGTTATACGTTCAAAGAGTGTAAAGATCTCCATATGTGTATACGTTTGTAGAGTGTAAAGAAATGCATATGGTTATAAGCTCATATAGTAAATATCTCAACATGGTTATATGTTCATAGAGTGTAAATATCTCCATATGGTTAAATACTCATAGGGTGTAAAGATCTCCCTATGGTTATACGTTCATTGGGTGAAAAGATCTCCATATGGTTAAATACTCATTGTGTGTAAAGATCTCCATATGGTTATACGCTCATGGTTGTTAATATATCATTATTGTTATAAGTTCATGGTTTTAAATATCTCCATATGATTATACGCTCATAGGGTATAAATATTTCCATATGTTATACGGTCAAAGGGTGTAAAGATTTCCATATGGTTATACGCTCATAGGGTTTAAAAATATCCATATGATTATACGCTTGTAGTCGTAAATATCTCCGTATGGTTAAACGCTCATAAGGTGTAAAGATCTCGATATGGTTATACGTTCATATGATGTAAAGATCTGCATGTGGTTAAATGCTCATAGTGTGTATAGATCTCCATATGATTAATTTGATGTGTGAAACTAATAACTATAATTGTTAAATTCAGCACATTTGTTTCTAAAGATTTTGCAAAGAAATCGTTCCATAATACATATTTAGTGAATTTGCTCATCCTCAAAAGAAGTTGTATAAAACTTTGCATTAATAATTTTGAATATATACAAATTACAATCTAATTTACATGAATTTTGATGGTGATAGTCTGTAAGAATATGCGTGCGTGCGTGTTTAAAAATGTGCGTGCGTACGTGTTGAAAAGTGTGCGTGCGTATGTGCGTGTGTACACGGGCATGTTAGTTACTGTTCAACTATTTAATTGCAACATTGTAAATTAATGAGAAACTATGTACAGTTTAAGTCAATAAATTTGTTTTTTCTTCTGAACATTGCCGTGTGTCCTTTTATCGCAATTCTTATTAACACACATTGTGGTTGTATTATATGGGAATCTATTAAATAAATACCATTGCAATCATTGCACCATCAAACGAATAATCTAAACAAACTATATCAGGTGCTACTATTGCAGTGTAAGGGTTTATTTGTGTTATATATTTGCCCTTTGAAATTATCTGACGTTGAATTGATCGAATTTAACATTATGCTTTATTTGATAAGGACAGATAAAGTAAATTGAATTGTGATTAGAACAAAATTGAGCGATTATAGCTGAATTACGAGAATGTTTTTTTTCTAATACACTAAGGACATTTGGATCAGACACGCTTTTGTTATATACATATTTAAACAAAATTAACTTACAATTCAACGCACTCTGGAAAAGTGATTAAATGGCGAAACGAACAATTTGATTAAGTATGCAGCTGCACAGTTATGATGTTTTAAAAAGGGCGACAGACAGACAGACGGACGGACGGACGGACGCTCTGCTGGAAGTGTAGTTGTGGGGTGATGTTTTGATATGTTATAAAACATTTCACCCCACAAGTACCAAAAAAACCCACAAGTCCATGATGTACTGGCAACTCAACCCACAAGTGCTGCTACATACGTACGGACGGACGGACGTACGGGCGGACGGACGGACGGACGGACGGACGGACGGACGGACGGACGGACG
>CM055897.1:41363774-41562500 GCA_029582155.1 Panopea generosa
GTCATTAACAACAAAAAGCAAAACACCAATAAAATGACAGTCTCTCGGTTCGTTACCTGGATAATTGATTAACGGTGTTTATGACTGAACAACACTATAGTGTTTTTACTATACACGAGATGTGTCCATCTGGAGGGTTCATTTAACATTGGTCATTCCTTCCTATCTTGTCCACTCACTATCGTGTTACAGTAAAAACTTCAAAATAGTTGGCCATAAATCTTATCTCGTGTCCCCCGCCTCAGTACGGTGCGCTGTGGCGGCGAATCGTTTTACATCGCGTCTGAACATTAAAGGAAGTCTTACTGTTATTGTTAAATGAACGCACGCAGTTCTGACGCATTTTCACTTTTATACAGCTGATTGATTAATTGAATATTTAGAATCATTTTATGCCATCGAAGGCTAACAGACAACCAGTTAACCTAACCACTGTTTCCTGGGTTCCTGAAAGGTTAACCAGTACTCTAGCACACCCCATCTCCGCAAGTAACTGATAACTTACCCACGTGAATCAGCGGTGAGAGGCAAATGATAATGACACACAATGTCGTATATCAATCATCACGGAGACTGTTGCCTTGCTAGGATTCGAACTCCCAACCCCTGGATTGATAGTCAGACGCGCAACCGACTGAGCTAATCGGGTCCGGCTAAAAATAGTATGTGTATAATGAAAAGAAAATACCCCCAAAATGTACACAGGTCTTTAAAAACTTTTCTTTTTTATTTTGATAAAGGATATAATTGCGGTATATGGTTGGAAACATCCTATTTTGATAAGGGATATAACTGCGGTAAATGGTTGGAAACATCCTATTTTTAACTTCCTATTCCGCATATATGTGATCATTACGGCCAGACAAGATGTACATGTATCTAAAATAATTATTTACATTTCTTTTTTTTTCAGTGTATGATAGAAACAAAGAATCATATAAAGTACTAGTTTCAATTATAAATACCCATAACGTTATAATTAGCGTTTCTATCAAAATTTGTTCATAATACTTTATTTTTTGAATGGGGTTTAACGCCATTTTCAACACATTTCAAGTTATATAAGGCATATCCAGTTTTATTGGTGGAGAAAAACCTCAGAATGAATCTGAGTAGAACCACCGTCCTTCCCCAAATTAACTGGCAAACTTTCTTCTCACGTAAACATTTTGGAGAGAACGGAATTCAAACCTGCGACTTGAGCGGTGAGAGGTAAGTAATCTTGAGACGGCGTCTTAGACCACACCGCCACGGACGACTCATAAAATTATTTAATACCATGATTCACATAGTAATAATTGGAGATTAATATCTTCATCATGATAAAACAATATGCGTTCAAGTGTGAACAGATTTATATATATGATTGTAAGTAAAATCTATAGTGACAGAGGTCACCCATTTAAGTACTAACCCGTACTTCGCTTCTTAAAGATGCATCTCCTATAACTTTGTGTTCAGTAAATGATGGAAAGATTATTGAATCATAAAGAGGAAAGTCCCATTTCGAGGATAATGATTAATTCCGTCCTTATAGTTTATCTTATTTATGAGAAATTCGTTAAAACGCATGTCAGCATATTCCGTTTTATTCGTCAATATTTTAGCATAACCCGATACTCACTACTGAGAGACTTTATCGCAGGACGCGATTTAGTATTTGGTCAACAAAATTAAAAAAAAACTCTACAGAGACAAATTACAATATAAGTTGTTGAGCAGAATATCAATAACATATGATGCTTTATACAAATGTCAAGTTTTAGTGCAGATCGAAAAAAAAAATCGGCGATATAAGTGAGACCTATTTAACTTCCAATACTATCGGAACAGGTTTAACATGTCGTTATATTAAGTTAGCATAACTGTTGTAAGTGACCTATGTACATTCACTACGAATCTACCCCGTAACTGCCGTGTGTCTCTTTAAAGAACGACTTACAGTATTGTTAGAATATCCACAATAAATTTCGCTTTAAGTGCATATATACAACTATCGTTTACAATAGTACCTGGTAATCCAATATATATTGCACACTGACTTAAAACGTAAATGTGGAACAAAACATTTTTTGAAATGCATAGAAGCGTATAATACTCGTGAATTATTCAGATTTACATGTCTGATATTGTTGTATTGAAAAATACGCATGTGACACAACTAGCAATTAGTTGAGTTGAACTAAGGACATCGTATTGTGCTAAACAAGAACTCAGTGAAGAGGTAATGTGTACCGAATGTACCATTTTTCCAACATGAACATAACACATTTTAGGGTCAATCAAAAAGCTAAAACAAAAAGAAATGTGTAGTTTGGTAACGGTTATACTTAATTAAACATTAGCAACAGCTACTTGTGTTTGAACGTTAAATAAACAAACTAAAATGACAGTAAAGTTATATTTTCTATAAATTGTCAAAGGAAATGCTATCGGTTGTGTGCAATTTCAACTTTATTAATTTATCTTAGTTCGATTACGAAATAAGTTCAGGAACCCTATTTAACACCTAATTATACATTTCTGGCCCAGTATTGACAAAACATCTCAACTTTAGTATTCACTCACAAAACATCTTAACTTCAGTATACTCTCCTGGCCTTGTATTCACAAAACATATCAACTTCAGTATGTACTCCTGGCCCGTATTCACAAAACATCTCAACTTTAGTATGTACTCCTGGCCCGTATTTAGTATGTACTCCTGGCCCGTATTCACAAAACATATCAACTTCAGTATGTACTCCTGACCCGTTTTCACAAAACATCTCAACTTAAGTATGCAGTCCTGGCCCGTATTCACAAAACATCTCAACTTTAGTATGTACTCCTGACCCGTATTCACAAAACATCTCAACTTTAGTATGTACTCCTGGCCTTGTATTCACAAAACATATCAACTTAAGTATGCACTCCTGGCCCGTATTCACAAAACATCTCAACTTTAGTATGCACTACTGGCCCGTATTCACAAAACATCTCAACTTTAGTATGTACTCCTGGCCAGTATTCACAAAACATATCAATTTCAGTATGTACTCCTGCCCAGTATTCACAAAACATCTCAATTTCAGTATGTACTCCTGGCCCGTATTCACAAAACATCTCAACTTTAGTATACACTACTGGCCTTGTATTCACAAATCATATCAAATTCAGTATGCACTCCTGGCCTGCATTACCAAAACATCTCAACTTCAGTATGCACTACTGGCCCGTATTCACAACACATCTCAACTTCAGTATACGCCACTGGTTGCCCTGTATTCACAAAACATTTTCAGCTAAATTACTGTGGAAAAAAGAGCTAGTACTTCGATTAATCCACGTTTGTTTCCGACTGAATGTAATTGAAATTACAGCATTCAAAAATAAATGAGTTGAAAGATGTCTCAAGTTTAGGATGATTTATTGAAACTTAGGTCATGGGGGTCAGAATATTACATACTGAGTTATTTATGAATGCTGCAAAGGAGAGTAGTAACACGAGTACTGGGTGTTGTTTTTGAGAAGGGTAATCGGCTACTTACTTCTTAAGCGCAGAGAGTTATTTCTACAAATCCATATACAATGTACTCGGTGAAATGTCCTTTACCTCAAATGATCTAAAAGGTATACAGTCATTTAAACGTAGCACAATATGCTCCGTCGTTTTTGATAGCCTATGCCTAAAGCAAAAAACATCAATATCAACTTGAAAATGAAAAAAAAAACATATTTAAAACATAATTTATGCTCATTAAGTTAAATACTGTTTTGAACTTCAATATAATTTTAATGCATTTAAAGTGGTTTATGTTAGTATCAAAATACAGAACACTGGTGGTACATGGTCGAAAAAAAACTGCATTATCAATAAATGTCAAATTAAGGGTGAAATAATTTGAAGGAATAACAAGACTATATTTCTCATTTGAACAACTTATATAATCAAGCTCGGCACGGCAAAGTTTGTCTGCCCTACCCAATTAGTCAGTCGTTTGAAGATGGAGGGAAGGGCTGCTAGCAGTTGGGCTCGTTAGATATATTTAATATTAGAGACGCCGTTAACCAATACAACTGTAAAACAAATTAAGAACACTCTGTAACTTGGAATCACGCCGGATGAAAAACAGAGGATTCGTTTTTTAAAATATCTCTCAAGTATCATTTAAAACTATTTCATTGTATTTATGGCCGATATTGATACCGATCTAGCTGGCACAAAGTGTGCGTTTATCACTATGCAACTATTAATAATGGACATTGTTACATTAAATGCTAACATTTAGCGAAGGTTGTCTGTCTGTCGCGTCGCCAATGTGGAAATTATCGCCTTTTAATTGTGTGGAAGTTGTCACCTTAGGTAGTGGTTTAGGGTACATGTTTCCTTTAACGTTAAATTTTAACTTTTAGCAAAGAATGTTACGCTATGCTTTAACTTTAGTAGAATGCGTTACGTTTAGAGTATAATGTTACTTTTAACGTAGTGTGACTTTTAGCAGAGTGCGTTACGTTACACGTACATGTTACCGTAAACGTTAAATTTCAGATTGTGTTACATTAATGTTTATCATAGGCGGAGATATTTAGCGCATATGTCACCTTTAACGTTATACGTGTTTCATTTAATAGCAGAGGCTGGTGATTTATTATACATTTAGCGTTATTACACACGTCTATTTACCTTTTTGTTATAGAAAATAATTAGGTGGAAATAATTTAAAGTATAATAACATACAACGAGTGCTGTCTAAATAAGAGAGAACCTTTAGTTATGCATAGAAAGGTCAGGTCATTTTCGGGTGTATATGATCAGATAACATGGTGAGATATAATGGACATAAACTTTGATGTTGTATAACGGCAGTAATCTCGGGTAAAATCATGGTGGACACGCTAACATTTCGTTGTCAGGTTTTTTTTTCAATGAACCTCACAAGTGTGTTTACATTCTGTTAAACAGTATAACGACTAAATTGATACGGCCAGATAAGATTTAAATAAATGTATTATCAATGGTATTTCACACTACTACTCAATGTAATATCCTACACCGTTTTATTACTTTTAAACAATTGCTTGAGATATTTTGATGTCTGACTCATTTTTGTTTGTTAAATTTTGCGAGCGTACAGCGGTGCGCGCGTGACTTCGTGCCTTAGAATATGTCTTACAATTGTAAAAGAAATATCTGTATTACTATAAAAAGCATGTGTATGCGTCTATGTTTTTTTATTCATGCGTGTGCATTTGTAATTGGTTTAAAAACTAAAATCCTTTTTTTATCACTTTCTACAAATTTAACGGATATATAACGAAATTATTTGGTTGATATGTTAAGGAATTAGAAGTCCTTGTGTATGATTTTTTTTATATAAAACATAATACGCACATGTATTTAAAACAGACAGAAGTAAGTTTGTTTTCGATTTTCATGCTTCGATATTCACTTAATGTAACTCTTCAATATTGGAAGCAATTAAGATTACAGGAAGAGTAAGTTGAAAACCAAATGACAAATGGCTAATGAACGAACATGCTCCATTTTGCCTACATGTATCTATAACCACCATAATTTTTCAGAGCACAGCACGCGTCCACGCAAATTCATTCTAGCCACAATATAAGTTATAATAATTGAAAACTACCTTTAAACAAGAAAAGCAAGATGTCAGCTTTGATTAAGATGAAAGTATACGGTCCTAGTATTTGGTACAGTTATGCCCGGTCGAAATTATCTAACACCGGCCACTCTGCATACTGTATTCCGCTCAATAATGACCTTGCTCGCGTTATCCAAATCCAAAGTACAATTGGTATGCACTTTGTGGCTGAGTCGACGAACATTAATATCATTAGGATCGTGGAATGCCGTTTGTATGGACAACGCCATTAAAGAGTCCGTGATAAGGATACAAAACTTTGGAGTCAGAGTATGGAGAGTTTCAAATAAGTAGTGTTGATATCGAATCTCATGTTTCAGTTAAAATAATAACAAAGCAAAAATATAACTGTTCATCAAATGAATTCGGCTTCAACGTCAATCAATTATCGTCCATTCTGGTATGCTTGCTAAAATCATCGCATGTCACAAATATATCAAAGGAAAACTAAAAGTAAACAGCGAATGAGAATTTAGGTTAAATCTTTTGATGTTGTCTTTTAATGTTGGAGAAATGACATAGAGAATAATAAAATTCAGAAAACTTTGTTAATTTAAAACTTCAACTATTTTCAGAACCGCTTCTGGTTCTGTATTGCCACGGCATGAAAATGCTTCAAATCCCAAGTTGAATACTTTTCTATCAGTTTTATTCACTTTCCCGACGAGTCAATAGATGTAGATGTAAATCTGTATGAACTAAATGCAAATTACACCCCGAATATGCTTCATGCAGCTGCTAGCTCGGAAGCTGGTCATTCTTATCAGGTCAGCTGTTTTGTTAATTAAATTAGGTACTTTTGTTAATGTTTGACCCTTCAACTTTGCACATAAATGTTGTTTAAATATCCACACTCAGATTAGAGTTCAAGTTTACACTCAAGGGATGCTGAGTTTGAACTGACGAACGTTTCCACGTGATGGCTTATCAGCAGCCACTCAACAGGCGGATCCAGAACTTTTGTAATTTTACTCAGGGTGGGGATTCGGTGCATACATTTGCGAGGGGGTCCCAAAATTCCAGGATCGTCCAAGAAATGTGCTTTTTATCATATTTTTTCTGAGATACGTTGTATTTTTGAATACTGTCTATCTGTCTTATCCACCCGTGCGCTGTAATCTGCTTCTTTAACGAACCTTTTTTTATTGGGTATAACGCCACTTTCAACACATTTCAGGTTATATATGGCATGTCCAGTTTTATTTGTGGAGGAAGACCTCAGAATGAATCTGAGTAGAACCACCATCCTTCCACAAGTAATTGGCAAACTTTCTCACATAACGTTTTTCGAGCGAGCGGGACTCTAACCTACAACCCTAGCGTTAAGAGGTACGGGTGATATTGAGGGTACGCATTAGATCGACTCTCTTTAACGTACATGTAATACGGCTAGTGCCCTTTACATTACGACGGAGGATAAAATTTGAAACAAGAAATTAAACGTGGTATTAAGTAATATAAACCAGGTTGTTCTTATTTATACACCTGTACAAAAGGATATTAAAAAACGTCTGTGCAGCGGTAGTCTAGCGGTAGAGCGTTCATCTCGCATGTGAAAGGTCGTGGGTTTGATCTCCGACCCGCTCATATCAATAACTTATAAAAAGGTACTATTAGCTTCCTCGCTTGGCGCTCAACATTTAGACGGTCCGATGTCAGTATAATGAGACTGGTAGGGTATCATGTCATGACATTATGCATGATATTTCAGTGCAGCAGCGCTCAAAAGGTCTCATGTAAACACCGGTGCAATATAACCGAACACTTGCGGAAAGCGACGTTAAATAATACCATACAACAACGACGACCACCACACGTGCGTGGTTTGCGTGCTCATTAATTCACTAATGGACATGATTATTTTAACGCTACATGCGGTGGCTTCACCACTGGTGCTGTTTGGCGCATATATGAAACTGAAATATGAGTTTATTATAATAATGTTATACAATTTGTAAACTGGAGTACACGTTGGTGTTGATTAATCTGATACACCGATTAGTGACGGTAGTTGGTAACAGTTGACATATCGTTAATATCGCTGCATCCCAGGGGGTCTCGCGACCTACATCAAACAAGACTAGAAACCGTTAGTAATAATGAAATAGCTTGCTTTAAACATTCCTGAAGCCGGCGATAACATTTACTCTATGCATGCACGGTGATAGTTCGCACTTCAGACAATATTTGTTTAAATCAACTTTATCTTATCAGCTATAACACGAGCAATTTAACATATCAGTGCTGCTATCCATTCTGGTCTCTCAGAATACGGAGCTCATTCAATGTTGCTCCAAAATAGAATAGCTCATTTTCTGTCCGTTCTTCCGTCCGTCCGTCCCATTCATGTCCCATCCAGAGTAACATATTATTGTACACTTCATTGATGTGACTATATGAGGAACCACGCTTTTGTGTTTGCTACTTGTAAGCAAGAACATAATAAATACTATATCGTAAACTTTTTCAATCAGAGGAAGGATTTTTTTCATACTTCACAGACGTATTCTACAAAAAAGGACGGAACGTCGAAAAAGCATACCTCTTCGATTCATATTTTATTTACCAGTGTGAGAATTTGTTTCACAGAATTATACACAATATTACACGCAGAAGAATGATATACTGCTATAACGAGTTGTTATCATATCCAGAAAAGATCGAGGTAATGCTGATTTTGAAGGTCATTTAATTTTGCTCGCTAACGCAGAATGTAACGTTGTAACCCTAAATTAAATGCTTGCAATCAATACAAAAAATATGTCTAAATGACCTCTACACAATTATATTCGTGTCAGGGTCATGTGAATGAGACGTGCCGGAAGAACTATTTCCAAAATATTCACAATTATATATCACACGTTGATTTTGATTTCGCTTATCCAGACCGAAACTATTCGTGTCCTCTCCAATGGAGCGATTTGCTTGAAACTTTGAAGATAATCTTTACCAAAAAGTGGTGTCGCGATCAAGAACAGCGAATGTTAATTTCACACTTAAATTTTAAAGGATACATGTATAATGTAATACTATGTTTTTGCTCTCATGTCCAGAACATAATATTTCGCGTTCAATCTATATTTGTGCAACCCAGCAGAAGGATTTGTTTAATATTTCATCGCAGCTACAACCATATGTGTTGCGATCAAGAACTATTATACTATCCCAAAGGTCAAGGTCAGTGTTTGACTTAAAAGGTCGAATAGTTTAGTTGACTTGCTAATGCAAAATCTTAGATTTCATGTACGGACTACATTATTTACAGAGCTTGAGCATAAAGCTAGATAATTCAGATCTGTCATATTGGAATGTATGACGTGCAGAACAACAAAGTGACTTTCAAGTGACAGTTACATTGTTTTGTAGAGCGTAAAGCTCGATAAAACATATTTATCTCGACTACAGAAAACAACAAATTTTGTTCAACTCATTATATATCCGGTGGTATTTCAGAACTTGCCAATATAGAGATGTAAGGTTTCGAATAGTCAGTTTACCACCTTATCACTGCATGAGCATCCTCAAATGACTTCGGCGGATTTGCTGTTAATGATTCATTGAAGTCCTGGTTGCATTTCACAAAAAAAAACTTACGACAAAAATAGGTCGTAAACGTAAAGTAAGTGTTGTTTATAACATTTATATATTACTATAAATGAAACCAAACTTGATTAAAAAATTCAGAAAATGGTAAATTTTCTGAAAATACAATCGTAAATTCATGTGGATGACTATGAAAAATAGTATATGCATATTTGTTACTTTACATTTACGACTGATTTTTATCGTAAGTTGTATTGTGAAATGCAACACTGGTGTTCAATGTTGTTTAAAAATACAATAGCGCTTATATAAGCTGATACTAGGGGACACATTTCATTACCCTGTCCCGAACAGAGTCTGGTTTTAAAACAAGTTACTTTTTTGTTCACATGCTTGTATACCAGATATAATTACTTTACTGGAATACAGTTTGTTTGCACGTTTCTCTTGCTACGCCATGGTTACATAAACTCCAAACATATAAATATGTAAAGTCTTACAATGATGTTTTCCCTATTTGCAACATTATTTATAATGATTCCATTAGGTATTCATATCCTGGTGAATCATTCTGCATAGCATAGAAAAGGCTATTGCAACCACTAACAACATCACCAAAACATGTAATATGATGCCGTGGCGATAGCCATTATTTGTCTATCTAAGCAAAAAAAAAAGATTTTTAGTTTACACTAATTTACTTAACTCGAATGTGAAAGAAGCTCAAAGCTTATTTGAACTGCTTTTAAGTCTAAAGAATCCTTGGTAGAAAAAGTGCTGAGTGTTGTATTTTGAGAGGCCATAAAATCGAGCTTGGGATCTAACCTGCAACCTCTAACGTAAGTGGCCAACACTCCAAAATATCCAGTCTTCGTTAAATCCAGGCTAATCTATGCATTTACATCAGTACATTTTTATGAATTACACACATTAAAATTTTGTTAAATACTAGTTGTTAAAAATGCCTTTTACAAATAACCAAAATGAAGCAATGCCACGATAACGCAATGTAACGCTTCCCCGCTTACCTTTGTTTATTACTTTTTTTTAATGACCTCGAAATGGTGATTAACATGTTATCAGTAACAATTGGATTAACCAGAATTACTGCAACTCAAGGTCTGGATTTAATCACGTGACTGAATTATCTGAAGATGGCTCATCTCTGGGGATGTACGTCCCGGATCGTGTAGTTAATCAACTTGTACAAACGTTTTAACGAAAGGTCAGCTTTCTCCGAATCCAAAACTGTCAGTTTCAGACCACATTAATTGTAAATCTTATTAAATGGTTAGTATTTTCGGAGATACCGGGTCTATATAATTGACATCTTGGAAAACTGGCCTAAAGTTATAACTAAGCAGAAACAAGAGAGACTTTTAAGATTGCACTGACAACATCATCTGTTGTAAAGCGCGCTTTGCAGTATTTATATAATAAGATATATGACTTGCATGCATTTTAGTTACAGAGCCGGGCCCGGTTAGCTCAGTCGGTAGCGTGTCTGACTATCAATCCATGGGTGATAGGTTCAAATCCCCGCTAGGCTGCAGTCTTCGTGGCGATTGATGTACAATAATGCGGCTCATTATTCTCGATAGCTCACCTCTGATTCAAGTGGAAAAGTTATCAGTTACATGTGGTGTGCTGGAGTACTGGTTAACATTCGAGGAACGAGTCGTGTGAACTTAGCTCTCGTAATATGAGTCTAAACATTCAAACAAACAAACATTTACTCACATCTTATGCAGGGACGTTGGTTTGATTGCGTGTTGTTTTTAGGTCTGTTTGTCACAAGTTGTTTCCTATACATTTTAGTTGTACTTTTTGTTTTGGGCGCTGATGTGTACGTATGCTCGATTAAAAGTTAGTTGATAATTGGACAAGTTCATCATTGCACGGTATGAGTAAAGCGGGTAATTACTGTTTCTTGTGCAACCAACCTATATACCTGCCATACCTATATCAATGAAATGAAGCTAATAAAATGTTCGCAACCGTTCTCAAGTTAACAAAAAAACGGAATGTACCTGTGTGCGCACGATTTTAAGCGGAATTAATGTTGAAAGTCCACGAGCTACACTCCTACACGTACCACGTGCAAAGTAAGTGAATCCCGTAGGAGTGCATATAAACTTTGCCCGTTGCATGTAAGTGTATATCACAGTCTATATAAAGACACGTCCCATTTATCAATTATCCAGCACCTTAAACGGGCACATTGATTATTGTAGCCGTATGTTCAAGTCGGTTCATTCAAAAGCAACAGCCATACCTATGCTATGTTCCCGCATCTCATTCGGACAACCTCGCCAAATATCTTCAGTATCTTATACCGAAGGATGACAGAATTGGCCGAGTATGTACGTTTGCCCGCGTCTATAAGACGGAACAAGATTCGATCTTAACCTTCCGCAATTTCTCAGAAACATTGCATTATATAGTTAACAGTACCAGAAGCTAAAACTGACGACAAAATTCTTAATAGGTTCATTAAAGGAGTTACGTCACAAGTGTATTGTTTTGTTTTATTTGTTGATTTTGATGAAGGGTAACAACTATTTCGCATAAAAAATAAATCTTGACGCAAATGATGTAAATGAAAATTGTGTTGAAGTACGCGATGTTTTTGATCTTGGTATTATTCAATTATGTCTCTGTTATGATCTGTGTAACAATTAGGACTTGTATTACTGCAAGTCTGGTTTATACTTATTGTGTCTTTGAGGTGTAGTCTGCTGTCTGCAGCCGCGACTGATTGTTTTAGCTGTAGGCAGATTACCCGGTGGTATATATAAAGAATATCTGTTTCATCTTAATAACGCAGAAGTTATATGACACCAACAAAAAAAAACATAGATTCCGGGGTCACTTTCGACTTGCAAAGAAATGAAATTATAATACAAAATGGAATAAAAAATAACCAAAATAAAACAGGATGCATTGTACATGTACATTTTGTGAACCAAAACGTACAAAACAGGCGTTTTCTAACTGCAATTGCACACGTGGAACTGAATTGTTTAAGTTTGAGTTAAAAACAATCTACATATATTTAAATGCGAATAATAAGGCTGGGCCCGACTAGCTTAACCGTTGACGCGTCTGACTGACAAATTTCAAGGACTGTGCGTTTGAATCCACGCCCGGCGATAATCTCTCTGGTGATTAGTTATGGACTTTATCCAGTCTACGGCCCTGGTTTTCCCTCTGAATAGGTAGGGAAGTCTTTACTTACACATATAAGGTTATATAATATTACCGGATCTCAGAAACGATAAATAGGAGCACTGTCGGCAGGTAAATAACTGAAATAATGTTGAAAAGGCCGTAAAACCCCTTACAAACAAAACAAAGTCAGCGATTGATCAAAGATGGCCAAGCCTAGGTAATGGTGCATGTAAAGAATGGTAATGTAACAAACCGAAATGTCTGAACGTGGAAACCTTTTCTAAAAAACTCAAAATATATTTTCGAATGAACGGACGGACGGACACGTGTATAACAACAAAATGGTACAATACTTCAATTAAAAACCTAAAAACTGACAAATACAATTTTACACTTATCCAGAAACTAAACGCCACAACTGCAAAATAAGTGTTATAGACGACCATCATCCAAGATTCGCCCATATAATCAATCTTATTACAGATCCCAATTCCAAGATTACGATGCAATCACATTACTGCATTGTCGTCTGTAGACAAAAAAAAAACTCTTACTTCCGCCCCGGCAGGCAAGTCGTCGGTATAGGCTTATGGGAGGATAACTCGTTCTAGAGATATCAATTATCGGACCTAATGTTCAGACAGATCCCAATCAGGTGTTAATCCAAATGATTCTCGCAAATAAAGACAAAGAACCGGGGGTAATTACATTTTCTCGGAAAGTTCTGATTAGAAAACTCATACTTCTTTGCCAAACTCCTTAATGGACCGCTGCGTCAGTACTGTGCAGAAAATGTGACCTACTTCATAAGAAAACCAGATTCACTAATTAAATAATTGGTTTAAATTTACTAATTATATTATGTTACAAGAGCCACCTGTCTTACAACGTCGTTTGCAAGTAAGATAATTGAATAGAATAAAGATATATGGAGACTAAAAACTCAAGGCTTCGTTAGAAGGAATACAAGATCTACAACTCCAAGTATTAGAGAGGCTGCATACAAGGCCTTTGTGTGCCCTCTAGTCGAGTTCTCTTTCCCTGTTGGAACCCGCATACAAAATCCAGGATTTATTAACTGAAAGAGCTGCTCGCCGGACAACGACTTACTCTAGATATGTAAATGTTGCAAGTGTGCTTGAAAAACTGAGTTTTGGGTCTCTTGCAGACCGTAGATAAGATGCCAGATTATGGTCTGTTTCTCAATAGTGTACGTATTTTACCATACAAATACCATTATATGTAAAGCATCCTAGAAGGATGCCCCAGTGTCACAAACTGAAATATAGACAACGTTGACTATTATAAGCAGTTTTATATTACAGTTTCTTTCCACTCGCTACGGCGCAATGGAACCGATTACCACCAGACATTGCGACCATGTCCAGTCTTGATTCATTCAAGCGGGCAGTATGCACCGTATCAAACTCTCTACCTTAGATATGTTAATGCTGTTTTAACTTCACTTTGTCTTATGAGACATTTAACATATTAACCATGTCATCTTGTAATTCCTTAATTATCATCAAGTTCTTTTACTTTTATTCCACTAACATTGCCTCGTTATCATCATTCTTTTACGTTTATTCCACTTACATTACATTGACGCGCAGACTTCATTATCACCAGGTTATTTTACGTTTATTCCACTGACATTGCACAGACGCACAGACTTCGTTATCACCAGGTTATTTTACGTTTATTCCACTGACATTGCACAGACGCACAGACCTCGTTATCACCAGGTCATTTTACGTTTATTTCACTAACATTGCACAGACCTGCACATAATCCTCGTGAGGGGGTGTTGCAATATCGGAAGATAGATAGATAAGTGTTGGTTTCGTTTGTATTTCATCAAGTGAGCACTGAAGAGGAATATAAGAATCCATCATGAATATCCATGTGGGATAGAAAAATCTCAACCGAGGAATCAAAGTTACATGGATACTCATGATGGATTCTTATATTTCTCGATGGGGAAGCCCGTATATTCTATAAGCAGAATTTAGTAATGTTCACGAGTTGCTTGTGAACATGCCAACTGATATTTCTCAGAAATCAACATTTTTTATTTTATGATTGAATACAGTGAAATTACCATTTATAAGTTCACTTTAAAAAAAAACAAACAGAAATCTCCATTAACAGTGCGTGCTACAAACCGGATGTTTAACAAAAGTTCTCTAACAACTGATAATGGAAGTGAAGATGATACCAAATTTTACTAGACTATATATAAAATTACCCCTCCTAAATTCAATCCTTCACGTAACTATTTATATTAACATTTATATCACATCTGTATCATACAGTTTTACTGATTTTTATTTTTCGCAGCCACCGCTTGTCCGACAGCTCCTGGAATTTAACACTAGAATTTGACCGATGTAATACAACAATATACGGGATCTCCAGTTTAAATTTTATTAGAAATGGATTCATACTTATCCCAGGCTAAAATCGAGTGCCACCCACAAGATATCTGGGCTTACTTCGCAGTCGAGCTAAACTATAAATGTAATTTTAAGTAGACACGACTAGATGAGTTATCTTTCTTGTCTTAACACACACTTTGTAGCATCAGTGCCAATATTTTGTTCTAGATTCATAAATGTTTGGAATATTTATTTACGCCAATTTTGCTCTAGATTTAAAGATGTTTATATATATAATATTGCAAGGGCGGGTCACAGGTGGAGAGACTAGGATCCCGGACTCCATTTCGAATTTCCTAAATAATGCTTAGTGACAGCGCTTTCAGACAAAAGAATTCGATGTGGCGTATACATGTTCAAGTGGTCTATGTATCCCACTCTTCAAACGAAATGCGTAGCATAAATACTATCCTTAAGAAGGTATTTGCCCTGATCCCGAAGACATTAAAAGTGTGCAATTGTATCAGTTGAATAACATACTAGGCGGATCCAGAATTCTCAAACGAAATTGGGATCCAATTCGAATTCATCAATACAGCAAATGCACGCGCGTATGCGTATGTGGTGTATATGTGTTTGCGTGTATGTGGATGTTTTTCGCCATTCCACTAGAATATGAATAATTTGGAACTCTCCAGATGTCTCCACAAATTTCAGAAGTGGTAAATGTATGTTTTTACCATTGGCATCAAATAGGTACCTTTTGGATTTTTTTAAAAATCCAAGTGCCCTTACCCCCTGGCTGGATCCAACGGCGGATAATACAAATTACCAGTGCACATTAAAACATATACTTAATAGTTTGAATGATGTTTATCTGTGTATGTAAAAAACAAACAAATAAACCTTTGTCAGATGCAGTAATCGTTACGCAACACTGTTCAAGGTGTGTGTTTTTAATTCAGTGTAGATCGCATATTCAATTAACATTTGTATTTCGCTCTTTTGTTATATTGGTAGTGTATATATCGAGGGCCAAGGACCTATATGACGCTAGCATAACGTAAATATAGTCTTAACTCAATATAGACCAAAGAGGTACTGATAAGTTCGCGCTCGATATGTAACATGTCAAAATGATTGAATTGATTGATTGAATATCTAGCGTCATTTTATGCCATCGAGGGCTGACAGATGATCAGTTAACCCAACAACTGTTTCCTGAGATCCTTGAAGAGTACACCCCATTTCCGCAAGTAATTTGTAACTTTCCCACTTGAATCAGAGATGAGAGGAGAATGATAATGAGACACAATATCGTATATCAGTCATCACGGAGACTGTTGCCGCGCGGGGATTCTAACTCACGACCCCTGGATTGATAGTCTAGACGCTTAACTATCATTCAAAATGAAAATATTAATAAAATATGTTTCTAGAAACATAATATATCTAATTATCCGACATTATTTTTTTTTAATCTGTTGTAATTATCATAAGGCCGGGGAGTGGATTTCTTGGCGTTGCCAAAACCATTTTGCAATTGAATTATAAAACAAAATTGTTTAGATATAAAAATAAAGACAAAAACATCTGGGTTAGCATTCAATGTATGTAGAGGAGTCTTTAGAGCGCGATATTATATTGAATATGGACTGCTTCTAAGCGGGTGGTAGAGTAGTGAGCAAAATAATGACCGCTCACGCCAGAGATTGCGGGTTCGACACGATGACTCTAAAAAAAGTTAAAAAAATCACTCAACAATGGTTCTACCCAGGAAGGGGGCTCGAGGGCGGTTCATATAGTCTCTGAGCTGTATTCACAATCGAGCTATAAAGACAAATTGGTATAAACTAAACTGCGTGTGATGAGAAATGAAGTCGGGTGGAATACTATGTATCCAACCCCTCTTACCCACGTGGGTGTTGTTGCCCAGTGCCAAGCTAATCTAGTATAGTATTTACAAGTACAGTCGACGCAAAAGTGGCGTGCAATTGTCGCCACTAAAGTAGGTATTTTGATCCGTTACACATATAGGGTACTCGACGATGACTAATACTCAATACATATCTATATCCTAGTATATATACTTTATATTTATAATGGAGTTTACGCCCATATTCAACACATATTATGTTATATATGGCATATCCAGTTTTATCGGTGGAGGAAGACCACATAGTGAGTTTGAGAAGCCCACCGTCCATCTGCAAGTAACTGGCAAACTTTCTCATATAAAGATTTTGGAGCGAGTGGGACTTGAACATACGACCTTAGCGATGAGAAGGATTAGTGATCTTGAGACGGTGTCTTAGACCACTCAGCCAAAGAGGACCCATAAATTTATTGGAAACGTTATCTTAACACATTACATGTTATATATAGCATCTAGTATATTGGTGAAGCAATGCCCAAGATGCATCGTAAAGATTCAGAGATCTGAGTTGAACCATCGACTGGCAGACTTTACCACATAAACAGTTTAAATCAAGCTGGGCTCAAACCCACGACCTGAGTCATGCTAAATGGTTACATGTAATAAAAAATGTACACGAGAAAAACTCTGTCAAATAATTGAATATTTTTTTAATATTATAAACAGAGCATAATATGAAACAACAAATACAAAATGTTCAAACATAAACTGGAAGCAGAAGTCAATAGTACTGTGTGTGAATGAATAAACACATTAAATTGTAACAGTGTGATTAGATATACAATTCCACAAATCCCAAATATTTTTATTTATTTGATCTTTACCTCCTATTGCAAGTTCCTTTTTCGAAACTGTTATATGAGAAACACATGCAATTCAAACGTTGTACATATGAATACTCTCTCATACCAAATTTGATGACTAAAGTATCTAAAAAGAAAAAAGAGGAGGTTCACTTAATGTGAAATCCCTGATTTGGCGTTCAACAGGTAATGCATCGTCGAATACCCACGGATAATCCATTCCGATACTCTCCATTCACATCAATGACGAATGAAGAGTGTCGGAATTAACTTCCGGGGGTATCCGACAATGCAGACATTGGTACAAAATGGTATAATAAAAGTCCCACCATTATACTTCTATATGGAACAAACACAATTTTTTTTCCCAAAAATTAAAAAAAAGGCTGTTACATTGACCTAGACAACAATTTAAGAGATTGATAGAAAAAAATGAACATAATTATGATAAATCTAATTCTTTGTCCAACAACATAAACACACAGATACCTTGCTGGAGTTTAATCAATATTTCAATAGAATGAATGAATGAAAAAAATAGATATTTTTGAAGAAAAAAACACATTGTCAAATGTATGGAGATTTAAACAGAGATACATGTAATAAAAAAAAGAGTACATACCTTCAGACTAGATAAAACAAGGCTTTCTGATATGGAGCAAATTGAGATGAAATTCAAAAACAAAAATTAACAAGTGTATAATCCAAAGAATATCACTGAACATATAAAACTGTATTTTCATTTTCTGAGTGTAATGTAGAGAACGTGCATAACACAGATAAATGATAATTTGACTGACATAAACTAAATGTGTAATCACTAATCACATTGACATGCTTTTCTTTAAAATCTTCTTTTATGATAAAAAAAAACTTTTTACAATGACTTTCTCCCGCATGTAATCATTCAACATTAAACATTCTTTTTGACACAGTATTATAATCAAAACATAAATCTATCAAAAAACGTAAGATTGTAATTTTCCCACGACCTATGTAATATCCAATGACAAGGGAAATAAAACTGAACAATATCCATCCATGTATTCTGTCTATGGTTGTCTCTCTTCATTGTTATTTTTTACTGTTGGAATAAATTATGCAATTTCTTTTGTATACATGTGCTGCAGTTAGGCCGACCTAAAATAACTATTAAAGTCAACAAATCATTTTCATATATCAAGCTCTGTGCATAACAGATATCAGTAAATAATGTTAAGATGTGTTGCAGATACTGATGAAATATGAATTACTACAAAGTAACGTATTGGTTTGTTTGTTTGTTTGTTTGAACATTAGTGTTATTTTTAGGATATCGAGGGCTAAAAGACCATCATTTAACCTAACTACTCTTTCCTGGGACCCTCTAAGATTAAACAGCACTAGTGCATACCCATCTTCACAAGTAACATATAACTTGAATCAGACTCGAGAGATGAAATGAAATATATCAATCATCAATGAGACTATGACCAGGATAACATGTCAGATCTACACATATACTACTAGCATAGCGGTAGTTAACATATGGTTAATACTGGGATGTTGGGAATTTCACCTACAAATTACACAAAACCTTTATTTTTTTCCAATTGCTGAAGTATCAAACATGATTTTATTGGTGAAGGAGGACCTCAGAATGAATATGCATAGAACTTCAGTGATTGTGCAAGCAACTGGTTAACTTTGCAGCTTTTGGATCAAGCTTTGGTTCAAGCTCACGTCCTCACAGTAAGAGGTAAGTGATTTTGAGAGGACTCTGCATGATTCACAACTCCTGAGAGTTAAAATTTGGTGATATTGGTCGAGAATGACCTCAGAATGAACTCAGAGAGAATCCGAGTAGTACTGGCAAATTATCTGTAATAAAAGTCTAAATCAAGCTTGGTTTAAAGCTATGACCTAAGTGAATATCTTGAGACAGTGTTTTAGATCACTTAGTCAAGGAGGAAACCTTGTGATAAGAAATTATCAATACAAATTTTAATTTGGCATTTGGTTACTTAACCAAATAAACAACAGAGTAAACATGTTACCGTAGTGTCAAATGACGTATGGATAACTTACAATAAAGGCACACAATGCTAATACTTTTTAACTGTTTTGATCATGATATACCGCCCTGAGGTCATAAAACTGATTTCATGCTCAACTCAAAAGTCGTAGAAATACACAATTTCCAAGATTCAAATAAAAATACAAATTTAAGCGCAAATACTTAAATCAACCTCAAGTTAAGCATGGAACCTCAAGTTGAGTATGAAACCTCAAGTTGAGTATGGAACCTCAAGTTGAGCATGAAATATCAATTTGAGCATGTGACCTCAACCTCAAGTTGAGCATGTAACCTCAAGTTGAGCATGAAACCTCAACTTCAAGTTGAGCATGGAACCTCAACCTCAAGTTAAGCATGAAACCTCAACCTCAAGTTGTGCATGAAACCTCAAGTTGAGCATGGAACCTCAAGTTGAGCATGGAACCTCAAGTTGAGCATGAAACCTCAAGTTGAGCATGAAACCTCAACCTCAAGTTGAACATGAAACCCTAACCTCAAGTTGAGCATGAAACCTCAAGTTCAGTATGAAACCTCAAGTTGAGCATGAAACCTCAAGTTGAGCATGGAACCTCAAGTTGAACATGGAACCTCAACCTCAAGTTGAGCATGAAACCTCAAGTTGAGTATGAAACCTCAAGTTGAGCATGGAACCTCAAGTTGAGCATGAGACCTCAACCTCAAGTTGAGCATGAAACTTCAACCTCAAGTTAAGCATGGAACCTCAAGTTGAGTATGAAACCTCAAGTTGAATATGGAACCTCAAGTTGAGCATGAAATATCAAGTTGAGCATGGGACCTCAACCTCAAGTTGAGCATGAAACCTCAACTTCAAGTTGAGCATGGAACTTCAAGCTCAAGTTAAGCATGAAACCTCAACCTCAAGTTGTGCATTAAACCTCAAGTTGAGCATGGAACCTCAAGTTGAGCATGGAACCTCAAGTTGAGCATGAAACCTCAAGTTGAGCATGATACCTCAACCTCAAGTTGAGCATGAAACCTTAACCTCAAGTTGAGCATGAAACCTCAAGTTCAGTATGAAACCTCAAGTTGAGCATGAAACCTCAAGTTGAGCATGGAACCTCAAGTTGAGCATGGTTGGTAGTTGGCGATTCGCGGTGAATCCCCAACTGGACATTTTGAATAGACGTCTGGTGAGTATACTCGTTATATTGTGGAAACAACGCCGTTCTGGTGTCTTTATTATTATTTTATGCAGTTTTTCTATTGAATTGATTTGTTAAAATAATAAAACAGCGATTTTATAAAAAAAAAAAATCCTAATCCCCAACTGGCAGCTGGTTGGTAGTTGGCGGATCGCCGCGAATTCCCAACTGGAAATTTTGAATTGCCTCCTGATGAATATACTCATGGTATTGAAGGAACAACGCGGGAACGGTGTTTATCTATTGTTATAAACTGTGTTTCTATAGAATTGATTTGTTTTTTGAAAACTTAGTACCAGCCAGCTACCAGTTGGGAATTCGGTTTTTTTTTTCAATTCGCTTTTTTATTATTTTGACCTATCAGTTCAATATAGAAAAAACAAGTTCATGATATTGAATAACACCAATGGTGGTTAGGTTCTTCAAAAAAACATACCAGACGGTGATTCAAAATGGTCAGTTGGGGAATCGGATTTTTATAAATCGATATTTGTTTTCGAAAACAAATCAATTCTATAGAAAAACAATTCATAACAATAAATAAACACCGTTTCCGCGTTATTCCTTCAATGCCATGAGTATATTCATCAAATGTCCAGTTGGGGATTCACCGCGAATCGCCAACTACCAACCAGCTGCCAGTTGGGGATTCAGATTTTATAATTTACATGCATTTTTTATTGATCATATTTTTAAACACATTAACACGAGTAAAATATGTAAATCAAATAGTAATTATAATAACGAATCCGAATCCCCAACAGGCAGCCGGTCGGTAGTTGGTTATTCGACTCCCCAACTACCAACTGCGAACTACCTACTAACTTTACAGTCTTATTAATATGTGCAAAATTTCAATTATGTTGCAAAATCGCGAAATGCTTTCTGTTTCGATTTACGTGAAGTCATGACGTCACTTTTTGAACCTAGAACAAATCCAATTCGAAAATATTTACAATCATTATTTTCTGAGAGACCAATACGCCAGCAAATACTAAGTGCACTTTAAGTCAAGCATACTGCTTCAACAAGCGAATATTTAAGTAATATTAAGCCTTAATAGGGTCGTTTTGTATATTTTATGGTTGAATAATTACCTCTAGCACACGTCTCACTATGCACTTAAACTACATATTTCATACTAATGATAAAGAAAGTTCAGCATGTAGTTCGGATCACAACCTTTGACAACACGGTGAATTACGAAAAATAATGAGTGTCGGGTCAGTATACATACGCTAGATTAACAATATCAGTATTAACAACATATATTGGAGACTATCACAACTACATATTACAATCGCAAAGTATAGTGCACACAGTAAAATACATGTTGTTTGTCAAAATTCTAGCATGTTTCGTGGTAGTTACAAATATGCCCATTTCAGTTACATATAAGATATTTTAGTTACATTTGTGCCCGAAATGTAACATTTGTGCCCTGTCGTTTTTTTTCTAAATAGTTAAAAATGTGCCCTTTTAGTGACATATGTGTCCTTTTAGTTACATATGTGCTTTAGTTACATATGTGACCTCAACATACGTATGTTACCAAACAAATACCATCATATGTAAAGCATCCTAGAAGAATGCCCCAGAAGTGTCACAAACTGAAATATAGACAACGTTGTCTATCATAAGCAGTTATATATTACAGTTTCTTTCCACTCGCTACGGTGTAATGGAACCGACTACCACCAGCCATTGTGACCATGTCCAGTCTTGATTCATTCAAGCGGGCAGTATGCACCGTATCAAACTCTCTACCTTAGACATGTAAATGCTGTTTTTAACTTCACTTTGTCTTTATCAGACTTTTAACATATTAACACGTCATCTTGTAATTCCCTTAATTATCATCATGTTCTTTTACGGTTATTCCACTAACATTGCATAGACACGCTGACCTCGTTATCATCAGGTTCTTTTACGTTTAGTCCGCTAACATTGCATAGACGCGCAGACCTCGTTATCATCAGGTTCTTTTACGTTTATTTCACTAACATTGCAAAGACGCACAGACCTCGTTATCATCACGTTCTTTTACGTTTATTCCACTAACATTGCACGGACGCGCAGACCTCGTTATCACCTGGTTCTTTTACGTTTTTTTCCGCTTACATTGCACGGACGCGCAGACCTCGTTATCACCTGGTTCTTTTACGTTTATTCCGCTAACATTGCACGGACGCGCAGACCTCATTATCACCTGGTTCTTTTACGTTTATTCCACTAACATTGCACGGACGCGCAGATCCCGTTATCACCTGGTTCTTTTACGTTTATTCCACTAACATTGCACGGACGCGCAGACCTCGTTATCACCTGGTTCTTTTACGTTTATTCCACTAACATTGCACGGACGCTCAGACCCCGTTATCACTTGGTTCTTTTACGTTTATTCCACTAACATTGCACGGACGCTCAGACCCCGTTATCACTTGGTTCTTTTACGTTTATTCCACTGACATTGCACGGACGCGCAGACCCCGTTTTCACCTGGTTCTTATAAGTTTATTCCACTGACATTTCACGGACGATCAGACCTCGTTATCACCTAGTTCTTTTACGTTTATTCCACTAACATTGCACGGACGCGCAGACCTTGTTATCACCTGGTTCTTTTACGTTTATTCCACTTACATTGCACAGACGCGCAGACCTCGTTATCACCTGGTTCTTTAATGTTTATTCCACTGACATTGCACGGACGCGCAGACCTCGTTATCACCAGGTTATTTTACGTTTTTTTCCGCTTACATTGCACGGACGCGCAGACCTCGTTATCATCAGGTTCTTATAAGTTTATTCCACTGACATTGCACAGACGTGCAGACCTCGTTATCACCGGGTTCTTTACGTTTATTCCACTAACATTGCACGGACGCGCAGACATCGTTATCATCAGCTTCTTTTACGTTTATTCCACTGACATTGCACAGACGCGTAGACCTCGTTATCACCAGGTTATTTTACGTTTATTTCACTAACATTGCACAGACCTGCACATAATCCTCATTAGGGGGT
Organism: Panopea generosa; assembly: GCA_029582155.1. Lineage (NCBI taxonomy): Eukaryota > Metazoa > Mollusca > Bivalvia > Adapedonta > Hiatellidae > Panopea > Panopea generosa. Next base: position 41,387,497 of record CM055897.1, read on the forward strand.
GTTGCAATATCGGAAGATAGATAGATAAGTGCTGGTTTCGTTTGTATTTCATCGAGTGAGCACTGAAGCGGAATATAAGAATCCATCATGAGTATCCATGTGGAATAGACAAATCTCAAACGAGGAATCAAAATTACATGGATACTCTTGATGGATTCTTATATTTCTCGATGGGGAAGCCCGTATATTCTATAAGCAGAATTTAGTAATGGTCACGAGTGGCTTGTGAACATGCCAACTGATATTTCTAAGAAATCAACATTTTTTTTTTATTTTATGATTGAATACAGAGAAATTACCATTTATAATTTCACTTTTTACATATAGTATGATGAGCTCTATCGCGTTCCATATTTGAGGGCCTCGTGGAAGACTGACTGAGTTATCTCGTTAAACTTCATTGTTATAATTATTATTATTTCATTATCTTACTTATTTTTTTATTATTACTACTCATATTCATATTGTATTGATATATTTAATACATTATAGTTACTGCCGACTCAAAATCAGTTTTTAGTGATTTACACGGTTCGCTGGTTTAATCAAAGTTTTTTTAATGTCCAGTCTATTATGTGACATTTATTTCCCTTTGAAAACTTATTTTTATCAGTTTTATTACAAACTATTTTATTGGTGCACTCAAGGGATTATAATTATAGAGAAGGAAAGGCAAATTATTGAGATTTTGTGAACGCTCGCGTATTCACGCAAAGTCTCGCAATATTTCGTTTTCAATTATCTTGAATTCCATTCATCTCAGGAACACAAATCAAAATTCTTATATTGCAGAATGAAATTCTCATCAAAACAATACCATTCCCAGAAATGTGTGTTTAAAATTGTTGAAGTACTTTTTATTACAAAATTTGCATACTGCAACTAAAATAACGGCAAATTACGAGAAATGTTCCTTCAAACCCCAATATCTTTAATTCAACATCATTTTGCGTCCTCGAAACATGTTTAAACATCTAAGATTAGATACAACTTACAGTTTGTGTACAAGAAATCAGTTGCCTGTGCAATATGAACGATTAATTGCCAAAAAACTAATCCTTCGTGAGCTATTTTATCAACATTTAGCCAGGAGATGCAAGTTTCCTATCCTTCTCTACAAGTCATTGGTGCACTGATTACCGTATATGGTAATGAGCTATTCGGCAGCTACATGCACGTTAGTATTTTTGTTGTATGGTGTTTAACGTCGCTTTCACTTGAATGCTGTTTCAGTTATATCGTGCTGGAGTGGTCTCACCACTGTTTGTTTCTATATTTAGGCTAAGCGCCATTTTCATGCCACCAAGTATGGTGTACGATCAGGGTTAAAAGCTCCGGTATTTTTGCTTAACGATGTACCGATAAAATGTACCGTTGTACCGTTAAAATATATCGGTTCACCGTTAAAAGTGGCGGTTCATCGTTAACATACCGCTGCACCGCTATATAATATCGGTGCACCGCTATATTTTATAGGTCCACCGCTATTTCTTAACAATGCACCGCTATATTTCACCGGTGGATCGATGGTTTATGAACGGTGCACCGTTTTACAATGTCCGAATTTAATACTTATTGTACCAAAGTCAAGCTGATATAATTGTTGACAAATCATAAACCAGAGATATACACGACTCTGTCATAAACAACTTTTGCTCAAAATTCAAATATATTACGGATTGAAAGTCAGAGTTAAAAAAAGTGGCAGTATATTGGTTTTGACTTTTTTTTTTGCTCTTTTCACTACACAAACATTAGACTAGTCAAATTAAAAAAGTTTAATTTAAACCTGAACTGATTAGAGGTTCAAACTCTTACAAAACCATATGTGCATGTTTTATTTTCTAAATAAGCATAATTTTATAAAAGTAAACATAAATTTAGAGAGTATCTAGATGTAAATCAGCTGGATACGACCAGTCTGATCACCTGGGCCTTTATACTACACAATAGACGGAGGAAATGGAAACACCCGATGTTTCACGATTGGAATACGACAAGTTACTGAATGAAATGCGACCGCGCCGGGCATTCGTCAATAACTAAAGCATAATTGTGTAAATATTTTTTTAAAAATGATAACTGTACATGAGTAATATTTACCAATTGTATTTATTTTTTCCAGTTTATACACTATAAACCTACCTTGAGTGTGATACAAACAACTGTACTAATAAATACCCAACATCAGCTTCTGCCTTATTAAAAAATATTTCAACAAAATTTTATTTTGATTACTGTTTTCCATACCGTATACATAACACCAAGGACCTATATATGACATATAATTCTTTGATAACACGTGTTAATTATGGTCATAAAATGGGATTATGACTTTAAGACCCTTTGTCGCATTTGAGTAATTTTGTTTCGATAACAAGTTTCAAGTTTTTACAGCAATCGGCAAATTTTGCCTTTGACAATTTATTAAGTTTAACAAAGATATATCGGAAAGACAATACATAGTGTAACAAACACATAAAACAAACATTACACAAATAACAACACATCACATGTACTTTAATCCTGCGAAACAATCATACTTTCAAGTGTATTTTTTCTTATAACAAGTGCTTCTTGAATAAATTTTAAAATTTTGAACAACATTTTTTCATTCTTAGACAACATGATATCTGTAAATTTATTGAGTGTAGGCCAAGTATTTAGTAAGAACTTCGTTGTATTTAGTATAACACAACAAGAAATGATAACAAGGTGCAATTATTCGCATCTATTTCCTGTTGGAAGACAGTATCTGGTTTAAATTAAAACCGTTATAATAAAGGACAATATTGCCAAATGTTTGCGAATTTGTAATACGTACATACTAACAAGGACGCATACCGTAAAAATAAACACATTCATTTACGTTTTGCGAAAAACTCGCGTAAATCTCATTTAAAAAATTTGTATTCTGCCACTAAAATGAAAAAAATCCTAAATCTTTCACAACCGAATTTATTTCATTTTTCTTTACTATCTCAATACCCCTGGAATTAGAGCCAAACAAGCTACCGACTGAGCTAACCAGGCCCGACTCTATAAAGAAGCTTGCGAAGACACAAAAGTATATAGCAAAATAAGCAAACGTGCTAAATACGACTCTGTATATTTTAGATATGACCCCATGAGTTTTATTTCAATTTTTACCCCGATGATATAAGATTTTAGAATCAAGAATAAAAGTGAATGGGCATTTTTTGCAGCCTACTGAAAACTCTGAAACCAATATTTATTTTTGCGTACCTGGTATTTTCTTTACATACTGTACTATGTTCTCCCAGTCTTTCTCTGCTTTCGCCTTCTTCTCCAAGAAAGCCAATAACCCTTTACGGCTATACGGTCCTTTTGCTTCCTTCAGCGTGTAGGACTTCATGCGTTTAGATGGCGGCAACAGGGAATTCTGAAACATGTTAATGAACATGTATATAAGTATCAAAGTAGTTTTTTTTTTACTTTGTATCATACAGACAACAGACAGACAGACAGACAGACAGACAGACAGACAGACAGACAGACAGACAGACAGACAGACAGACAGACAGACAGACAGACAGACAGACAGACAGACAGACAGACAGACGCCGGGCCGGGCCGGGCCGGGCCGGGCCGGGCCAGGCCGGACAGAACAGGACAGGATAGGACAGGACAGGACAGGACAGGACAGGACAGACAGACAGACAGACACGCATCTCACAGCCATTATCTCACAACTATCATCTCATAACACGCATCTCACAGCTATTATCTCACAACTATCATCTCATAACACGCATCTCACAATAACCATTATCTCACAACTATCATCTCATAACACGCATCTTACAGCTATTATTTCACAACTATCATCTCATAACACGAATCTCACAATAACCATTATCTCACAACTATCATCTCACAACATGCATCTCACAATAATCATTATCTCACAACTATCATCTCATAACACGCATCTCACAATAACCATTATCTCACAACTAGCATTCTGATGGAGAAACAGAATGAGTCAGAAAGAAAAAAAAGTTAGGAGGATGGAAAAAAAAGAAAGTAAGAAAGAAATGTGTTAGGATGAAAGAGATGTAGCTCGTGATTGGGGCAGAAAAAAAAGTGATTTGATATAGAGAGTGTATGAATAGGAGAGATATGCAGTTAAATAAAGTAAAAATGGAGAGTTAGTTAGAGAGGCCGAAATATAGAAAGATAGAGAAAATGATAGTCTTGATCTTATTCGACGCTTACTTTTCTAAAAGAAAAAGGTTTGTCTTTAGAAAAACAAGCATCGCATATGACCAAGACTAAGGAAATGAAAGAAACCATAAGGCCACAACCCCTCCAGTTTATGACGTTAAGTAACACGTGCTATGTACGGTATGGAAAACAGTAACCATAATCATATTTATTGAAATAATATTTATCTAATAGGTCAGAGGCTGGTGTTAGAACCCACGGTTGTATAATCATATATTTTAACACAACTGTTTGTTTTCAAATTAAAGGAAGTTTTATAGCGTATAAGCTGGAAGGAATAAATAGAATTGGTAAATATTACTCAAGTACAGTTATACATATTTTTTAAAAAAATACAGTTTAATGCTTTAACGACTAAGTATTGAATTGAGATATTCTAAAGAGTAATTGATTTAGTGGAGCGCACGATCCAGTGGTAGAGTATCGAACCCGTGATCGGAGGGTCGTGGGTTCGATCATCAGTAACGGCTTTGTTCAGTGTACTTGAACAAAATACTTTTTCCGCATATGCCTACAAATGTTCTCCTTTTCTTTTGTATATTTTCCTCTTTTATCCGGCTGTGCTTTCCTTTTACTCTTTCCAGTACTTATTTTAGCTGGTTTATTGTGCTTATTTCCTTGGAGTTATTGTTTCGGCGGTTCTCACTAGCTGTGCTTGAATTTTATCTAAATCGATTTGCTCGGTAGTCACTGCTGGTAATGTTTTGCAGCATGCATCATAATTTTCAACGTCAGGTATTTACAAATACGCTGCATTTAAAATACTTTCAACATCTTTAACGTAACGTTGAATTGTGGGGTTTATTTCATAGATAGGATGTGACCGATTATTACCATATATATTTTTTAATATTTGCTTAGTAAGTTTAAAATAGCTAATGGTAAAGCATCAGAAAGATCATTAGACCAGTTGCTTTCTCCTCTGAGGTATTCAACCTGTTCCATATACGTTTCGTTTTGCTTTAATTCATTGTCGTTTGCATTATTAATTACAAAATCTACATACGCTTCTAATTGGCTGATAAGATGTTCACATACACTATGCCGAAGTTCTTCCGGTGTCTAAAACTCATAAACAGAAAACTGAATTGCCTCGTAAAGCAACGTCTGCCTCCTAATACATAGAAATAGAGCATCTACATTTTGAGTGTTCTATTCACCAAGTAATTGCATTGGCCAATGTTGGTTGTAGCTTTCCAGCTTGACCCTTTTAATTACTTTGTGGAGTCTCTGTCATGTTATTGATGGTCTTCCTGGAGTGAACCTTTTTATGTCTTGACAATGCTGTTAGCTTCTTTTTCCAGTTAGAATCCCATTTATATGGTGTTTGATGCTTGCGCAGTGTATGTTTAGCTGATATACGCTTGATTGATATAATACTAGACGTGTTTTTTGCACCCTTTTTTCTGTTTCTTCTTGTTGTTTTTTTCTTTACTTTTTACTTTTTACTGATAACAGAAAGGCTATCATTATCCAAATCACTTAAGTCCATGTCTGTTTTATTCAACTTAAATGTAGGGTCGTTAACATCATCAACATTATTCATTTTCCCTGGATATATCCAAGTTACTTTTACGTGTTGTTGGCCTAAATAAAGATCTCCAACTGTAGTTCTTATAAGATCTCTTTAGAACAGCAAGTGGAATATCCATATCAGTATCACTTTCATTATTGGAACCCTTACTTGTTTCAAGAACTTTATTTGCCATTAAGTTGTCACAACTTGATCATTGTCTTTGTTAACATCATTTTCTATTTTATCTTAGTTGATTTATTTAACTTCGATTGTGAAACAAGTTGTTACAACTTAGACAAAGTCTTCCAAATCACGCTCAGAATCTTCCTGAGCAGAACCAGTACTAAGCATTTGCGAAAAAAGTGTCTGGCTCAAGGACAGCACACATAGCCATGGCGAAGATTCGAACCCAAGACCCTCTTTTCATGTGTTATGTGCTCTGGACCACGCGCTCCACATTCTATTTTATCTGTAATCTTTATTGCAATAGACATCTCCTCACCATTCTCAATTACGTTGTCTGTTACTTTATTTCTGTCACTTATATCTTAACTTTATTATATGGTTTATGCCTTAATCTTTATCTCCACAACAGGTGACTACACTCTGTTTCACTGTATGCCTATTATTATATCCCTATTAATTTCTAAATACATTTGCTACGACTTTTCACAAATTAATGCTTACTTTATTATTTTTTTCAAAACCAAATGGAGTGCACATACCACTAAGTAAACATAAACTATGGTTGTATATTTTAAAATGACTTAAATACACTTACTTCATTATGACTTCATGACAAACATGAAACTGTTTATTACTATAATTACTACATTCTGTCACAAAAGCTTTGGCTGAAGTAGAAAATACACACTGCATTAAGTGCACTTGCATCGTTCTGGCATTATACAAAATGTACTTACAACATTCTGGCATAACACAAAGTCGATGATAAGCAGTTACTACATATGGTTTTTATGCAATATTTATCTTAAATTGAATGATATAATACTCCATATTGGAGTCCAAGATAGAGCAGAAAAAAATATATAATATTGTATCAAAATGTCAGTTTTGACAAAAATTGGTCTTAGGCGTTCTAGCCCTAACCCCTCGATATATAAATCTTGGCTGCCAACTTAAAACGCTGCTTCTGGTCGTGTATTAGTGAACTTAGTTTTATAAGTTAAAAAGACCGGATCCGGGTCGACCGGAATTTAGAAATTTGAATAGAATTGAATAAAAGGTTATAAAGTTCACTCAGTTCTAGAACTTAGACCGGGTTTATTTATTAAAAGTAAGTTGTTTGGGTTAAATTTATGAATTCCAATAAGTTTTAAACCTGGTAGTTGCCCATTCTCTTACTCTGTCAGACGACCGGTACCAGGGAGTAAAAATTCGTAACTACCGCACAGAATCTTACACCGGTCTATTTATACTGCGTCCTTGACAGCGTTCGAAACCAGGCGAACGGACATGGTGGCCTCCACATCGTAAACACGCGTGAAGCTGTAACTTTACGATTGGCGATAATGAACTCTGCAAGCTACGACAGACTCAATAAACAATGCATCATGGCACATGAATATATTAAACAACTAGGCAAACCGATGAAATTATACAACTAGTTCAATAATGGGAGTATTTCATCGATTTACGAAATTGGGGGCCCAACACCGCACCGGCTTGCCGTCTGGCTCACGATGAAGCTTTGAAAGGTATTTATCGTTGTCACATACATTTCCTTTATATATATTAGAGACATATGATGTAATTGTGACACTGGCACTACAATATGCGTGTAAATTGATATATAAGGCCAAAAAAAATGTTTTTCCAGAAAATGTTTTCCTTGTCTCCTTGACCGTATTACCGGTGTATGATGGTGTCACCAGTTTTCGACAACTTAAAATCGCCGTTAAATATTTCAATACAAACCGGATGTTGACGCTAAATGCTTGTTTATAACAGTTAATTAACCATTAAATAGTTATTTTTCTACCCAAAAGATAACAAATATATGCTCACTGCTTTCACATTCCGTTAGATCACGGTGACCCGAATAATCTCCAACAAAATGGCGTCACCTGAATTCCATGAATGACGTAATGTGTCAAAACTGAAATGATACGGGGATGCCAAATGCAAATAAATGAAAGTAAAAAATACGGCACTTATCTTACGAATGAATGAAGGATTATTTCCAAAGAAAAACATTGTTTATTAAAAAAAAGTAAATATATTTAAAATATTTAATACACAAAATATAATACAACAATGTATTTAAACTTCAGTGTGTTAACACTAGCTGAAAAGAGCTGTTTAGGCTATCTGCAATATTGTTCATTTAAACTGTTACTTTTCACAACATGGGCACATAAATGCTGTGTGCCTTCATACAGTGCGAACTTTACAACAAAATCTGAGATGGGTCCAGTGATGGCATTTATCACATTGACACCATTTCACAATAACTACGTCAGTGCACTCTCTTAAAGTTGGTGGTGAATGTCTGTGGCAAACACAACATTTAGACGATTCATCATCTGTTGAACTGCTATCCTCGTCTTCATTGGAATCCTCAACATAAAATGCGGATGGACCAGGTTGTGGAGAGTCATACTGTTTGTTCTTTTTGGTATCCAAATTTGATTTATTTTGCGGGTTTTTTTGTTTTGGGTTTGGGTTTACATGTTTTTTGTTTACATGAAGTTTGGAAGGGTTCTCTTGTTTATACTTTTTCATTTGGCATATTACAGATTCTACAGGTTATAGCGCGACCAGACAAGATAGGATGTAATGACTTTCTTTTCTCGTCTTTATTTTGTTTGGCACTAACAATATTAAGACAAGAAAATAATCTTCCGCATTTGAACCATTCTCTTCCTTCCTTCAATGTATGCCAACACCATTGATTTGATCATCATCAATAGCGTGCAATGCTGTTGTTCAGGTGTATGTTGACTGTTTGTGTTTGTATCTGCAGGAGTAGGGTGGTCTGGGTTAGCATCTGCAGGAGCAGGGTGGTCCAGGTTTACATCTGCAGGAGCAGGGTAGTCCATGGTTAAATCAGCAGGAGCAGGGTGGCCCAGGTTTACATCTTCAGGAGCAGGGTGGCCTTGCTCAACAGCAATGTCAAATATTGAATGCGGTGTTAATTTTGTCTGATCTATGGTTTGTGGGTTCCATGGATAAACACCATCTTCACGGAAAGCTGAACGAAGATTCTCTGGAGATAATGCATGAGTATAAGCTTTACTGGATATTTAACAAATGTTGTGAAGATTGATGATTTGTCCAGGATGTTTTCTCAAGTATGCCAGGGATTGTGTACTGTATATCTTTTCCGAAGGTCCAAAGCATCCAACATCCATAGGTTGGAGGATGTGAGAACAATGGGGCGGGAAAATGAACAAATGTATACCTATTTGTTTAGCCCATTCAATTACAGACAATGTTAGATGACTGGCATGACCATCAAATAACAAAAGCATTGGATTATTTGGAGTAAATCGTACATATTTTTGAAAATGTTCTTTATGGTAAGTTTCAAAAACTGCAGAAGTGGATCATCCTTTGTCTGCCACGGTGCCAGCTGTTCCTGGTAAGCCTCCATTGAGCAACTCATCTCTCCTTTACTTTCCTGCAAAAACATAATATGGTGGGATTTGCTGACCTATTGCATTGCCACACCCAATAATAGTTGTGTTGGCAGCTCTTGGTGATGCTATTGCTTGTGCAGGAATGCCACGTGCTGAAACAACATTTGGAGGTCGGTGTTCCGTTGAGATGCCCTTTTCATCCAAATTGTAGATGGCTTCAGGTTTGTTAAGCAAACCATACTTAATCATGGTGGATTTCAGTTCATTGAAATACATATTGACAACTCTAGGTGACACACTCTGTGCCGTGATAGAAGCAATACCCCTAGGTTTAACAACGTGCAACTCGAGCCATCGACTAAGAAAACCATAAAACCATTTCATACTAAAATGTTGTGATTTGTCTCTTTTCCCCATATGAACTACAAGATCTGATGCAATTTCTAACACTTGGCCTTTTGTAAAACCAAATCCAAGCTCGGCCATGTAGGTGATGTGTTTCACCAGTCTTGCTTCTTCTTCTTGTGTTAGCAGAGGATCAGGACCAGATTTTATTGTTTCTTCTGAAATCCTACCATCTACTCTGTCTCTTAGTGTTGTCACAGCCACATTATGATGTATTGCGGCCTTTCTTACAGACATATTTTACTCTCTTATTGACTGTAGAGCACTTGTCATAGCTGTTGGTGACCATATTCTGTACTTCTTTGTCTGTGACAGTTTCTTTGGAAATAACTGGAAACGATAAAAAAACAAAATATAAACATTTTTTAATTAGGCAATATTCTTACTAGTTTACATTTTATTTGTTCACCTCAGTTTATTCCACAACTGCCATTTTAAACTATTAACCACGTTCCATTATATTATAACGTAAAATCCTATGATCCTATTTCAATGTCAGTTTAAAAAAAAATCTATAAGAAGGGTGCTCCTCTAGAGCCTCAATATCTTTCGTGATGCCCTCTCACTTCCGTCTGTCACTACTTGACCTTGCATATATTTACTATCAGCAGACGACGTTGGAATTAATGTTTCTAAAAGAAAAATAAGTTTTAAACTGTTTTTTTTGACAATAGAAAATGGGAATAGTGAGAAATACGTTTTTCCATGCTTGAATAACAAAATGACGATGTTACCTGTATGGGAAGCATTGTTTGTGAATAGTTTTTCACGATCAATAACACCGTGGCTTATGGTTGGAAATATTTACATCTCTGCAGGAAGTTCATATACGCGTGCGCGATATTCGTAACTCTGGGAAGTGATCGATTTCAGGTGACGCTCGAAAATAGGTAATGGCCGTAAAATAACTGTAAAAATAACAAAATCGTTTTTCTCTGCTTACCTTTTTGTACTTGGTAGATTTTCATTCCAAATACAACAAAGACCCATCAAAACTGCTCAAAACTCCATCAATCATGTGTTATTTGGCCCGGTTGAACATGTACACAAAAAAGATCGACGGCCATTTTGGTACCAGTTACCGGTGCATATATAAAATTCTCCTCTAGAAAAATATCCTCTTGAAAACATTGTCTTGGAAGGTGATAACTTCAGTCAAATACATTTTGAGTGTAATTTGGTAGACACAAAACAGGTATTTGCAACAAACAAAGTAAATAATGTCATTTTGAATGTCATTAGGGGGGGAAATTAAACTTCATTGTATTTTTTTTTAACAAAACAACAGTTAGTGTCACCAGCATCTGCATAGTTATATACTTGTTGCTGGATCACAGTTGGGACAAAAAAAACTGTGAACTACGCCTAACAACCTTGACTTTGGTACAGTACTTATGGTGTGTCCAGTGGTTACAAATATCACACTGTGCCCATTTAGCCAACTCCAAGACGTAAGCCAAATTGACAGCAGGTGGCATTCTTCTGCCACAGACGCAACAAAGTTCTTCATCACTACTGTCGGTGTCATTAGACTCGTAATCAAGAACTGAGGGGGGGGGGGGGGAGCATTTTCTTTTGAACAATTAGGGATTGGTTGGGGTTTTTTTAAAAGAGGGATTTTTTGGCAGTAGGTCTTGATTCCAATATGTGTGTATTTTTGGCAGAAGATAAGTTGCCTATAATTTGAAGGACAAACTTTCTCTTTTTGGAGGCTATGGCCTTAACCGCTACAATTTTACGGCGTTGTAGAAACTGGTCAGCTGAGGGCTCATCGTTCTTTACCTCGCTTTCATCCTGAGTTTGACTCTGACCATTGGAAACATAAATTGTAGAAGGCATAACTTTTATGTCAACGATTTCAGATCTGCAAAGAGGAAAAAAGATTACAGGGTGTAAAGGCTTTCAGGTAGGCCTTTGAAGATAGCTCACCAACATCATATCTTGTAACAGTATGGCCTGGTTTTTTTCTCATGTATGTCTGGCACTCACTATCATAAATTGCCTTAAAAGGCCCAAAACATGCGACATCCAATGGGCTGAGTCACATGAGATGTATGTGAAGGCAGGATGTAAAACTCTTATTTCATGATATTTGTCCCAGTTTGTCAATGTCAGAGACACATGAGATTTATGTCCATCAGGTATTATAAGATTGGTTTGTCCTTCGACAATGTTAACAAATTTCAGAAAGTGGTTATTCAAGAAGCTTTGAAGAGTTAGAACATCCAATTTCACTCATCTCACCAGCTGCACCTGGGCATGTGTTCTCCAGCCAATCAATTCAACGTTTCCCCGGGAATATGTAATATGGTGGAATAACTGATCCAGCAGCGTTGCCACAACCAATAAGCGTTACATGTTTGCCTTTTGGTGATATGATTGACTGTGGAGTAGTTACCTTTGAACATAGAACTTTGGGTGGTGAATGCTCCATTAAGATGCCAGACTCGTCAACATTCCAAATCCTTTCTGGATGCTGTTCCAGGTTAAGGCGCTTACAGGTGTCGGCCAGGTCCTTAAAATGGTTGTTAAGGGACTCCTGGGATGTAGCCTTTTACAAGTGCTAATTTTTCAGGATTTGTCAAATGAACATCAGGCCATCTCTTCTTGAACCCTAGAAACCAGGAACCTTTAAAAGTTGGATCAAATGGAGATTTCTTTCCAAAAATAATGGCATATTCGAAAGCCATATCCAAGAACGCTTGTCTTCAATAGCCATATCCAATATTGGACATGTAAGTCATATGATCAATAAGATTATTCTCCTCTGCTCTTATGAAAAGGGGATCTGGTCCATGGCTATTGAGGTTTTGAACTGGTTGAAGGCATAAATGCCTATCTCTTAAAGTGCTTTCTGACACGCCAAATACTCTTGCTGCTTTGTAGACAGACATGCCATATTGCTTCACTGCCTTAAATGAAAGACCAATCTGATTAGTATTGTAGTTTCTCCGCTTCTTCTGCGGTTGGCAAATTGTTGGAAACTGAAATGAAACAAAAACAATTTTTACGAAACGCAGCAGAAGACAGTAGTTTTTGGTTACAAGGAGGTCGCCATTGCTTTTCAAAACAGTGCATTATGGGAATGTACAAACCGCAATTGATACTAAAACCCGGGCATATGTACCGGCTGACCCGACCACTTTACGGCTGCAAGGAAATGCAACTGCGGTGTGTGTGTGTGTGTGTGTGTGTGTGTGTGTGTGTGTTAATTGAGTATGGCGTTTTAATGCACTAATTTGAATCATTATGCATTGCCTTTTGCGTATTCAATAAGAAAATGTTGAAAAATAAAATAAAAATGCCTTAATTGAGGTCTTGAAACTGATATTTTTTTTAAAAAAATTTCTCCGTTTTTGAACAACGATTCCTCCTGAGTTTATGTAAGTCCTTGAAATAATAACAAAATCAAGCAGCTACAGTTGTTTATTTTACTTGATACAACAGAAATATATTTTCTTTAAAAACACGATTGAACATTGTGAGTTTATCGGTGTGGCGTATTTTCAGCACGTTGCAAGAATCGGACATATCTCCGAACATGCACAAGTTCTGTTTTTAATTTACTTTTTTTAAATTATATATCCACCATTTATTTCAAACAATATATGATCACAGTAGTAAATAACATAACATTAAGTACGTTAGAAAAATATATAAGATAAGTTTCAAGACATGTTTTTAAATATGCAAATCGAAATGCATAATGATTGAGATTAGTGCATTTAAACATCAAAATTACTATAAGCACACCACGTTTGCCGTTTCCCTGCATCCAGAATTGAGCCGTGTCAGCCGGAACCTGGTCGGGATTTGGTATCACTAGTGTATTTAGTACCCTGTGCGCGGTTGTTTTTATTTTTATAAAATTAAATATGTTGTTTCACTCAAATTTTGCATCTTTACATCAATTAACAAGCCTATTTCGTACGAACTCATCCATATACATTCATTAAAACTATTTACCACCTCTTTTATAAGATCTAACCATTGGATGTTTTTTTTAAAAGCAGCCAACTTGTTTTTAGATATTTTGGTTGAAAGATGGAAATATTCAGCTGGAAATGATTATTGACAGTAAGTTTTAATGATAAAAATCAACTTCAGTAATAGAAAAGGACCACTTACTTTAAAAAAGCTCATTGTTAAAACTTTTTATGGCTTTGACAGGTTGCGAGAAGTTTTGACAGCACCTTGTAAACATCCGGTATATGCAAATGACATGACGTAATATATATTCGGAATTCACGGATTACACCGGTTACTGGTATACACCGGTAATAGGGTCACAGAGCATATTTTGGACATTGTTTAAAACATCTATAGTTATTTTATAGTATTTTTCAAGATGTGAGGGAGTTGTAGTTATGGGAACAGGGGTTGGGCGATAGGGTTCGTTTTAAGACATGACAACGCGCCCGGCACCTGCGGGGGTGACAGGTGATAGTTGTGATATCGTGATTTTGAGATGCTTGTTTGGTGATTAAAATTGTGAGATGAGAAATCAGAATTATAAGATGCGTGTTAGGAAATGATATTTGTGAGATGAAAATTGTGAGATGGGTTTTTGGTAATGATAGTTGTGAAATGAGAAATGTGATATGGGTTTTAGGTGATGAACGATGAGAACTGTGAGATTCGTATTAGGTGATGATAGTTGGGAATTCCGTAAATGTAACACCTCGGCTGAAATTCACTGAACATTTCAACAAAGATCTGATTCATCCAGATTACGCAGGGGGTGATCTTTAATCGTGTTTTATCATCAGCAGCCCGAGGATAAACTAGTACGAATATTGATGAGAACAAATGATACTTTTTAGAGCAAATCCAGTTTTCTTGGGAAGATACGTTTTCAAATGGCCAAATAAAACGACTAATGTAGCATTCCAATTTTCCTACAATAAACATGTTCAACCTTTCACGGGTGTTCTTAAACTGCATGCGAGGAATATGATTTAAAAAGCATGGTTCTATTTTCACAAGCATATACTTAAATACTTAAAATCTTAAGTGTAATAAGAGAAACAGCCAAGTGTTTTTAGACTGGTTCCAGCAAAAATGAATATAGTTTAACTGATAATGATTATATAATAGATAATTAACCAATCAAAACTTAGTAAAGTATTTAAGTAAAATGATGATGAAACAGAAGACCAACATTTCCATATGTTTAACTTATATACTTTAAATCTTATCCTAATTAAGTATGTAAACACATACTTAGATATATTGATAAAACAGAAGCCTGAGTTTATGTTTCCATTATATATAATACACGTGAATGAATGAATGAATGAATGAATGAATGAATGAATGAATGAATGAATGGATGGATGGATGGATGGATGGATGGATGGATGGATGGATGGATGTGTATTAGCACAATGCTTTTCCGAAAATTGAAATATTTAGACAGAACGTACAAGGAACACAGTTGCAAGTTCACAGTTTACAATTCGGTTAAGAACTGGCACCTAGTTGACATTTTTTAGTTTGCAGTTCATATTTTGAAAGTTTGCTAGTAGTCTCCTACCGGTGTAATTCGGTCGTGGGGGATTAGGTTTGCACCCGTCTGTCCGTCCGCACGTATGTTTGTCCGCAAAATCCGATTTCTCCGTTTATGAAAAAAGTATTAAATATATTTTTATGAAACTTGGTATCGGTGTAAATAGATGGCAATGAGAAGATTATGCATGGTATTTTTGCCCTGGGAGTAGGGCAAAGGGAGTAGAGAGAGGTAAATGTGGAGAATATTTTAAAAGTAAAAGTTTTGATGTTTGGGTCATAATGTGAGAATTCGGGGTGGGACTTCGGGAATAATACATATCCCATGAGTATGATATTAAAAAATGCATATTATACACATTGACATCTGAAGCATCATCTAGTCATAGCAATGTTGATTTGGGATTGAATTGCAATAAGGGGCCAAGCGGGTCAGCGAAACGGTAAACAATTATAAGTTTCAGAAATATTGTAAGCAAATGGAAAGTCAAATATGTGTATATAATAAGCGTAAGAACCGAGGTGGGGGATGGGGTGCTCTGCCCCGAGCCCAGTGTTACAGTTGTGAAGGGCTGCGTATACGTTGCCCCATCCCCGAATAATTTTATAAAAACGTCACAAAGTATCAATCATCGAAAGTAACCGTGACAACCGTAATTTTATTCGCGGGCTTGCGTGCGGTGCGGTGCGGTTCGTGTTTGTTGCAGTATGTTTAAAAATCGTTTAAAAGTCACAAAATATTAGAAAAGGTAACAAACATATTTTATTCTGAAAACTCGAAAAATGTAGAATGTGTCTTTTCGTTTTGAAATTGCACAATATTTCAAGGGATCCCTCATACCACCACTGGCATGGGATGTCCCTCCCAAACTCCGCTTAACAGTCACAAAATATTAGAGCAAGTTATAACCATTTTCCAAGATTAAACTTACGGTTTAAACATGTTTATTTCTATTTATATACATGTATCCAGAAATAGGTTAAACTTGTTCAATGCAGCGTTTGCCGTTATGTTTCAGAAAAGAGCTGCTAGACTTATTCTCGATAGAAAATACGACACTCCTTCTACATAATTATTCACTAAGTTTAAATGGATGACGTTTCCTGAAAGGGTTAAATTTTAAAAGGCAGCACTCATGTATAAATAATTTAATGGTCAGGCCCCTGCATATCTTAAAGATTTATGTACTCTAACAGCTAATGTCCATACACGCACACTACGGTCATCCTCTAATCTACACTTTTATTCTCCTAAGCGAAATTCTGAAAAGTTTCGAAATTCGTTTGCTTATTCAGACTCTAGTTTGTGGAAGTCTATTCCGTCGTGTATAAAAAAAAACCCACAAATTCTATAAAATCAGTTCAAAGCTTTATATTTAAAAGGGAGAAACAATTCTTAGCAAGCTATTATCAATATTGACACACATTCTTTTTTGTTTATTCTTGTGTTTATACGTCAAATTAATGTTGTACTTTGTAAATATGTTGAGGGCCTCATGATAGATTGGATTTATGTCAATGAGTTTTCTCGTTAATAAAGGTTAATAAAGACCTACCTGTTTTAGCACCTATGTTTAGTGTATCCCTAATATGTGTGTTGTTTGTATTAATTAAAATGCTACCATATTGAAACATTGAGTTTTGCCCGGCTGTCATTATTTTATCATTCCTTTGAATATGTTGTTTTTATTAGATCAGAATGTTCTCACAAATAGCTATTTGAACGATCCATTCTTCTTCCTTTAAACGATTCATTACAAGGCATCATTCAGTAATCAAGTTGCTTTGTTATATTTTAGCACCTTCTATATTTTTAGACGTGTCAAAAATCAACTCAAATTTAAGCTACTTGCATCACGTGATACTTTTCGCGGGAAACGTATTGACCAATAAAAAACCCTCGTCTTTTTCCGGCTAGCTTTTCATTGGTCAAAAGTCACATTACAGTACAACCGACGTTTGACGAGAATAAAGCAGCCCACTTCTTTCCCATTTCATGTTGTACATTCTTAGCGAAAGGACCTATTTTATTTGTGGACATAGGATGGTGGCGTGAGTTAAACTATGTTGTATTGTCTATTTATACCACATTTTATCTAATTTGTATCATTTTCAATCAATTTACTAATATTTTAAATATTTTCGCCACCTTTATGAACATGGACGGAAGTTTACACTGCTGATTCTCGGTTCGAACTTGTATGCAGCGGCCATTGTTTCAACACTAGCTTCCATTTTATTCGTGCACTCTTCTAGTCATTGATTGTATTATTATTGAACTGCTATTGCATTACCGTTGAAAATATTTAGATTAAAAAAACATTTTTAATGATTGAAAACTTGGTTTTTGAATTAGCAATTCTGATAGCCATTGCGCGCACATATACATCCATTTATTAAAACCATTAGATAAAAACAGCAACACAGTCAAAAAGTACAGATAAAAATAGTAAATCGAACTTTTTGAATCAAATATACGAATGTTTTTTAGTAGTACTATTCATTAGCAGGTCGCCATTTTCACGTGTATCCATGGTTATGACGTTCGTCTGCGTGGCTGAAGTTGTGTGATTGCCCAAGAAGACACTCGAAGTTGCAACTTAATAATGTACATGTAAGTCAAGATATTTTTATGTTATCATGTTTGTCGTATATAGACCACATATTGGTACACGTACGAATTGGAAAGTTTACCGGCCGTGTATAGTTTGAAGTTTGAATAATTGATCTTTATACGTAAAAAGTAAAAAAAAAGTACATGGCTGCTTCCATGTTTTGTATGGTGGTTACTGTAACACCTGTATATTGACTGTGTGTGTAAGTG
The DNA here is from genome assembly GCA_029582155.1 of Panopea generosa. Lineage (NCBI taxonomy): Eukaryota > Metazoa > Mollusca > Bivalvia > Adapedonta > Hiatellidae > Panopea > Panopea generosa. The sequence continues at coordinate 41,405,600 of CM055897.1, forward strand.
TATATATATATATATATATGATCCAACGGCTTTATAAATCTGTCCTTTATATAGCATGTGAGTAGTCATGAATCCTTAACTGGATCCTACTCATATAAAGCTATCACTTCATGTATGTAAAGTTGTCCACCCTGTCCAGATGTGTTGCATGTAATTCCATAGTATATAAGTCATGGTCGACACCAAATTTATTGGTTTGGCAGAGGCCTTCATATTGTATCTATTGTTTGCATTGTAGCTAGGCGCACTCGCTGTAGTCTGGTCTGTACATTTATGTCTTGACTATTCACAAATAATTATCTCCATATATATATATATCAGTGAAGGTAAAACAATCAGTACAGTACTTCGTTTAGATGGTGAGTACTTTAATGTCATGTTCTCTACATCGTCATATTTGTAATAGATGTAATAGACATCTGTGTGTTGTCATCGATTTTCATAATATACTAACCCGATAGGCCGGGCACAATTAGCTCAGTCGGTTACGCGTCTGACTATCAATCCAGAGATCGTGAGTTAGATTACCCAGCCTGGCAACAGTCTCCGTGATGATTGATATACGATATTGCGTCTCATTATCATTCGTCTCTCACCACAGATTCAAGTGGGAAATGTAAGTACTTGCGGAGATGGGGTGTGCTCGAGTACTGGTTAATCCCAGGAAACAGTGGTTAGGTTAACTGATCGTCTGTTAGTCCTCGATGGCATAAAAATGACGCTAAGTATTCAATCAATCAATCAATCTAACCTGATAGTCAATGACCTTGTATGCAAATGTGAAGTAAAACAATGAATGAACTTTCATCATCATCATCTCTAGTAATTTTTACATGCCTAATTTCTTAGCACTGTCCATCCGAGTTTGTTATAGAAAACTTAATGATAATTCAATTTTAACAGGTTTGTACCGAAACGCTTGATAATTCAGGATTGGTTCCCAGTAGTAATGTGACTGTTTGGTATCATGCAGATGGTTGTCGTATAAGATGTACAGACCAGAAGACGAAAGTTAAGTACTATGTGCTTGTGTAATTTGTGAAATGCTTGAATTATGCTTTTGTTTGGTTATCCTGATTTGTTTGTTTAGGTATTCGAACTCACGGCCCCTGGTTTGATAGTCATTATGTCTATTATGTTCTTGGCTCGCCATAGCCAAAGTTGTTCTGATTTGTTTGTTTGTTTAAATATTTAACATCATTGCAAGGTTAACCGTGCTCAATCTCACCTATCTCTGCAAGTCACCGGTAACTTTCCTACTTTAATCAGCATTGAGAGATGAATGATAATGAAGCGCAATGTCCTATATCAATCATCACAAAGACTGCAACCGGGCGGGGATTCGAATTCAAGGCCCCTGGTTTGTTAGTCATTATGTTTATTAAGTTTGAATAATTGATCTGTATACGTAAAAATACATGGCTGCTTCCATATTTTGTATGGTGGTTACTTTAACACCTGTTTATTGACTGTGTGTATAAGTGTTCAGCATATATATCAGTGAAAACGAAACATTTTATCAAACGGGTCCTCAGTCTGAAATATATTTAAAATTGGCTGAAAAGTACTATATTTGTAAAAATTTCATTTCAGAAGTTGATTTCAGACAGCTCTGCACTTGGTTGTGTTGTTTGGTTTGCAGTAAAACAGATATAGTTACAGTACAAAACTTCGATTAGATGGTGAGTATTATAATGTCATGTTCTGTGCTCAGTCTTTTTTGTAATAGACAAGCTTTAGTGGTCACTCTGCTATGGTTGTTCTGATTTGTTTGTTTGTTTAAATATTTAACATCATTGTAAGGATAACCAGCGCTCAATCTCAATTATCTCCACAAGTAACCGGTAACTTTCCTACTTGAATCAGCGGTGAGAGATGAATGATAATGAAGCGCAATGTCCTATATCAATCATCAAGAAGACTGCGATCGGGCAAGGATTCGAACTCAACAGCTCCTGGTTTGTTAGTCATTATGTACATTAAGTTTGAATAATTGATCTGTATACGTAAAAATACATGGTGGCTTCCATATTTTGTATGGTGGTTTCTTTAACACCTGTTTATTGACTGTGTGTATAAGTGTTCAGCATATATATCAGTGAAGATGAAACATTTTATCAAACGGGTCCTCAGTCTGAAATATATTTAAAATTGGCTGAAAAGTACAATATTTGTAAAAAATTTCATTTCAGAAGTTGATTTCAGACAGTTCTGCACTTGGTTGTGTTGTTTGGTTTGCAGTAAAACAGATATGGTTACAGTACAAAACTTCGTTTAGATGGTGAGTATTATAATGTCATGTTCTGTGCTCAGTCTTTTTTGTAACAGACGTTAAACAGCTGCCCGTTGAATCATCCGTGAGATACAAATGAAAGTGATACGCAATACCAATGCTAAATCAATCATCATGAAGACTGCGGCCGAGCGGGGAATCGAACTCATGGCCCCTGGTTTGGTAGTCATTATGTGTATTATGTTCTTAACACATCCGAGCCAAAGGCCAATGTGAGCTTTGCTTTTATTTTGTAAAGTTAAACAATGAATGACATTTCATTATCATCATCATGTCTGGTAATCGCATCCCCCAGGAAGAGTATTCTCTCGATGTGTTTAACCTACTTTGACCTGTTTGCTATGTTGCTGATCAGTGATCTCTTGTAAAACAGATTTTCAAATTCCCTGTACAATAACCAAATGATTATGATCAGAATGCAAATTGTGTAACTCTTACTTTTTGATGTGTCCTTTTTCTAGTTGTCTTTATTTTAACATGCTTATTCTCCTAGCACTGTCCCTCTGAGTTTGTTATAGAACACTTAATGATAATTCAATTTTAACAGGTTGGTACCCAGACGATTGGTGATTTGGGATTGGTTCCCAGTAGTAATGTGACTGATTGTTATCAAGCAGATGGTTGTCGTATAAGATGTACAGACCAGAAGATAAAAGTTAAGTACAATGTGCTTGTGTAATTTGTAATATATGCTTGAATTATGCTTTTCATTGAATATCACGATTTGCTTGTTTAAATATCTATCATCATTGGAAGGTTAACCAGTAGTCTCAAGCTTAACCATCTCCACAAGTAACTGATAATTTTACCACTTGAATCATTGGTGAGATACGAATGACAATAATACGCAATACCAAAACTAAATCAATCATCATGAAGATTGTGGCCGAGCGGGGATTCGAACTCCTGGCCCATTGTTTGATAGTCATTATGCCTATTATGTGACCACTGTATGATGGTTGTCCTGATTTGTTTGTTTAAATATTTAACGTCATTGTTAGGTTAACCAGCGCTCTAGCTCACCTACCTCCGCAAGTAACTGATAACTTTTCTACTTGAATCAGCGGTGAGAGACGAATGATAGTGATAAGCAGTGTCTTATATCAATCATCACGAAGACTGCGGCCAGGCGGGGATTCGAACTCACAGCCCCTGGTTTGATAGTCATTCTGTGTATTTTGTTCTTAGCTCACCAAAGCCAAAGGCCAAATGTGAGCTTTGCTTTTATTTTAAGCTCAACTGGGAGCATAATGCTCTTTGTGGGCTTTTGTGATCAATCTTTGTCTGTTGTTCATTTAATTTTTCGACACATCTAAACCAAACTAAGACATTAGTTATAGAAATCATAGGACATAAACTGGCTTGAAAAATACTTATTCTCCCAGTACATGTTTCTATTCTACTGTAATGTGTACTGGGGTATAGGCTTGATAAAGACTGGTACTAGCCCGTTTCAGGGGGTTTTACTGGCTGGTTTTGAACTCTTCATAACATATTAGTCACACTCAAAATTGTCACTATTACTGTTATTTCTTTAAGTAATGCCCTTTGGAACATTCAGAATATAAAAACTAAATAAATATTTAATGCATTTTAAGCTGGAAATAAAACATATACATTTAGAGCAATGTCAATAGTTTGTAAATGATTTTTTACTTGTAATGAAATAGTTTTGAAAAATATATCAAATATTTATTAAGTGGATGATGACCCAAATAATTTAATAAATAAATAAGTTAAATACCACAAAAAATAATTTGGACAATTAAAACATGAAATTATATAGTAAATAAACCAGATAGGGTAAATGAAACATGATTAGTAAGGGTAAAACTAATTAGGACACTTAAAACAATAAACTTGTGGCAAATGAAACATTCAGTATACTGTATATAAAGTATGCAATAAGGGCAATTAACACATAAAATATGGCAATTAAACTATATTCAGTAAATAAGATAAACAGCAAATAAAATTAGGGAAATTAACGTACTAAAATATGTACGGTATAAATAATTAAAACAGATGCAATCAGGACAGTTAAAAACATAAACGAATAAATACGGTAGTTAAATTTTATCAAGTAATTATAAAATAAGTAAAACAGATACGACCAGGACAATTAAAACATAAACAAATAAGAATGACAATTAAGATATATACATTAATTATCATAGAACTAAAAGAGACACAACCAGGACAATTAAAACAAACTAATAAGAATACAACCAGGACAATTAAAACATAAACATATAAGAATGGCAATTAATATGGATAAATTAATTATAAAACAAGTAAAACAGATACGACCAGGGCAATTAAACCCAAACAAATAAGAATGGCAATTAATACGGATAAATTAATTATAAAATAAGTAAAACAGATACAACCAGCGCAATTAAAACATAAACAAATTAGATTGACAATTAATACATATAAATTATTTATAAAATAAGTAAAACAGATATGACCAGGGCAATTAAAACATAAAGAAATAAGTATGTTGATTAAAATATATAAATTAGATATTAAATAATTGAATAATAAAAACAGATACAAACAGGACAACTAAAACATAAACAAATAAAAAAATAAGTATGTCAGTTACGATCTCTAAATATAATGATTAGATGATTAAAACAGATGCAATTAGGACAGTTAAAACATACAAATAAGTATGGCTATATAAAATTTATCAATTGTTAAATAATTAAAACAGATACAATCAGGGCAATTAATAAATAAAACAATTAGAACAATCAAAATATATTTTGTGATAAGGATACATTTAATAGATACATAACATTATATATTATAATAGAATCAGTTAGGGCTAATAACATGCACAGATACAAACATATAAGTTTAAACACAAAATAATGGTATTATAAATATTAATATGTTATTGTATTATTATCATAATGTTAGTATTATATAATAGTTTTTAGTGTCTGTAAGCGTAATAGTTTTGCATTGAGTAGACTTTATATTTAATTAAAATTGTATAACATGGGGTTTATTATTTGATAAATTTAGACCTGAATCACGGAAAGGCTTCTTGAAATGATCTTCTACTTATGCAAACTAACGCGCTTTTAACAAGTCAACAGTTAACCACTTGGTGGAACTCTAAAACATTTCTGATTTAAAAGAATTAAGCACAAAAATATTCTTTGGTTATGTAAGGATAATGTTTTTAAGATATTTTATATTTAATATTTTTATTCAAGTCAATACACATGTGTTTATTTAATTTGTGTGCATTAAATATAGTTAACACATTGCATGATGGGAAAAGTTTTGAGCCATCTGTAGCAATATTTGTTGCTACATTCTGCTCATATAAAACATTTCCTATGCAATTGTTGGCACCACTTATCTTTGATAGGTTACAGTAGAAGAATAAAAGATTATTCTGTACAGACATAATTACTGATTATGTTTGTATGTCATTTATTCTCCTTCATTAACCAGACAGTACATAAGATGCAAACTGAATAAAAATTAACTGTATATTGAATTGAATAATATTAGATTAAAATCATTATTTAAAACATTATTCTTAAGAGTGGTAAGGCAATAGAAGTAGTATTCTGTTTGAAATTTAAATCAGAAATGTTTGGAATACCACATTCACTCTGTTTAATTATTAACATGCAATTTTAAGAAGCCTTTTTTTACGTAAAAATAGTAAAATATTGTAAATGGGGATGGGGGTTGTCTATTCATGCAAGTATTACTTGTGTAGCTGAGTTACTGTAAAATAGTTTATCTACTTATATACTTTAAGTTATATCATATATATTATATAATTTCATATACATATATGATAATAATGTAAACACAACACACATAAAAAATAATGCTTTTAAATACAAATGAGTCATTGCTCATATAACACTCATATAATTATATAAAACAGGTTCACACATAATCATATAAAACAGATACTCATATAACCATATAAAATAAATAGTAATATAATCATACAAAACATATACTCATATAAATGTTATAAATCATAAACTAATATAAATGCACATATAATAAATCTATGAAATACTGTTGTTTTAATTGCAAACATCATAAAATCATATCAGATACTCATATAAATAGAAGATAAACTCGTATAAAAACAGATGCCCATATAAAATATATAAGAATAAACTAAAATACATCAAAATATAGTATAAACATATACTCATATAAAGCAAAACACACTTCAAAGATGTACATAAAGAAATTATAATATTAAGTATAAACCTAAATAAACCAAATAAATGCTATAAAACACAAGTATATGGAATTTGCATAAAATTACTTCAAATTAAACTTTAAATTACAAAAACCTACAAAAATGTATGCATTTAAAATCATCTAAATGATAATAAACATTATAAATAATATCAAACAGATATTCATATAAATTGCACATAAAAAACAGTCACAAAATGTACTTATATAAATGGAACACATATGAAATATAAGCATATTAAAATACTCATAAAAATAAAATCCTGATAAATAAACTCATATAAATTGCACATATATAAAATAAAATCAAAATTAAATTTATTCTTGTAAACTGCATACATAATAAACCAATATTAAATATATAGTCGTAAAATAATTTGTAATAATAATATACACTATAAAATCATGAAAATTGTTATTCACATATAATTACCATTTATGATAGAATAATAATATATTATTCATAATATAATCAAATGAAACAGATATGCATATTGGTTGCACACACACAATAAAATCAAATCGAATATTCTTATATAAATAGTATACAAAATAAAATTATATATTAATAATCATATAAAATGCACATATATAGTAAAATCTATTCAAATATACTCATTGTAATTAATAATCTACAATCATTAAAATAAACTTATGTTAATTCTATGATACATTCATATAAAATAGGTGCTCATATAAAATACATATATTTTAACAATTTATAAGAATAAACATAATATAATCTTAAAAATAAATATTCATATACCGGTATATGATATATAATAAGTTCTTACATAAAAATTGTACATATAATAAAATAAAAAAGAATAGATACTCATATAAATTGCACATATAAAATTAAAAAAATGTACTTGTATAAATTGCATTCATAATATATCGTAAAAAAATAGATACTCACATAAATTGCACAACTAATAAAAAATATATAAAAACATATATTTTGTATACATGATAAAAGCATACTTAAATTATACTCATATAAAATTGAATGTATCAGACACATAGTTGTTTCTATAAAACTATAAACAATCATGTTATGAAGATTCTCATATGATTTGCTCATATAAAAACTATAAATTTAAGTTTAAACTCATTATAAAACAGATACTCCTATATAACATACACATATAACATTGCACTCCTAATACACACAATTAGATAATAATAATAATAAATAAATAATCCATGAAATTCTTTAAATATATGCACAAACAAACACATCACTTTAAATATAAATTGAAAATATCACTTATCACAAAATCACCTAAAATATAAACAAATCCCTGATTAAAAACTAGAATAAAAGTTTGCATCAAGATATGGTCAGAATCATCCACTATTTCATTTCTTTTTTTCTCTAAAACACTTATGAAATGCTAAAAGTATTAAAGGATGAAACAAAATCATTGTTTCAAGAATTGACATTGCTCAACACTTATTATCAATTTTCTTAAGCTTTTTATGAACCTATCTTTCGGTCTGCTTTATTATAAATACGTTGTACAACAGGCACTCTTTTCAAAAAGAGCTGCGTCTTGTAAATGTACGTGGTCTTTACACATATACATTGTATATGTATTATAAACGTACAGACGTATCCCCTCATACGTACATAGCTTCGATACATGTCTCAGTTTGGCAGTTGAATTAAAACATTTATTTTGAATTTTTTTTTAATCATTTTATTTTTTACAAATAAAATAAGTTGAATTTTGGAAGTCAAAGCTATGTATAAAGTCCCTTTATGTATAACGATCCATTACGCACACATGCACAGCACATACAGGCACGAGTGTATATAAGTATATGTTTGATATCCAGTTAACACTAAATGTATTGAACTTCTTTGGCAGTCATTTTATGTTTGGCAAGAGATTAAAGAATAAATCTAAATAAACCAAAAAGCATTTGAAAGAAGAGACAAAATAGCAAAAAGTTTCTGAGGGGCATCATTATGTAATGTTAAATAACTATTTTTGTCACATGTGCACAAGATTTTGTTGTTTTTTCAGAAACATTATGTACCCATGGAACCTGTACAAGACATTTTGCTGTAGAGTTGATAATAAAAAAACAGTGCAGTTTACCATTTACCAGGTAAATTAATCCATTAAACCAGTTATTTCAACACACCATGTTTAGGTCATATATGGCATACAGTTATTTTGGCTGAGGAAGACCTGAACTATATCCACCATCTTTGTAATGCAAGTAACTGACAAGAATCTTTCTCTAAACTGACAACATCCACTTGAATTAGCAGTGAGATACGAATGACACGCAATGTCGTATATCAATCACCACAGAGACTGATGGGGCGGGGATTCAAACTCGCAGCCCCTGGTTTGATATTCGTTATGTCTATTATGTTCTTTGCTTACTGGAGCCAAAGGCTCAACGTGAGCTTTGTTTTTATTTTAAGCTCACCTGAGAGCATAATGCTCTAGGTGAGCTTTTGTGATCAGTCTGTGTCTGTCGTCCATCGATTTTTCAACACATCTAAACCAAACTTAGACATTAGTTATAGTATTCATGAGATCGTTGTAATGCAAGTAACTGACAAGAATCTTTCTCTCTAAAGTTATATGTCCGCACTGGGCTCAAACACACAACTGAGGCAATGATCCAATGTTGATCATTTACATACGTTTATTTAATTTTAGCTCACATCTGAGCAAAGCTCATTTGTGTTATTCTTATAGCAAGCTCTTCGTCGTCATTGCTGACAACAGGTATTTGTTTTAGTGACATCTGTGAAACCATGTTTGTCAAACATAAGTGAGTACCATTAAGAACAAGATGAAAATATAAACTTACTCAAATTATCTAAAAGTTGTTCATATAATAAATATTCAAGTCTCTGTAACATTAAAATTGGATGTTTACAATTCAATGACTAAAAGACAAACAATGAAGATAAAATTCGTATAATACTGATAAAAATATATATGTTTAATAAGCACAAATCGTCTAAGAAAAGTAGAACAATAAAAATAAAATAAAAAATAAAGAAATTAATTTTGAGAATAACTTCCTATGATAACATTGTCATCTCCAAATAAAACTTTATTTATTCAATAAAACTTCTGGTGTTTTCATTCTGTCATGTTGGTAAAAACTACAGTTATTCCCCTTATAATGAAAACAAAATTGGGCAATTAAATCATTTAAAAAAAGTTGAGAGGAAATTTATTAAAATTGCTGTGTTCCTTTGGGGGGGTTCAACTAGCAGCTCAAATCTTTCTTGATAACACCGATATAATAATAAAAATGAAATAACCAAGTAAAACTACATGATGATTATTGGTCTGGCTTGTATTTCTTTGTCTTCTGAGGTTACTTAGCTTTAATAAACAAATGAGGTCAATTTTATATCATTCAAGATGGTTATCATATGAGTAAAATAATGATAATGATAATAATAATAATAACAATAATTTTAATAAATGATAATCACCGTAAGAATTTTCTGATGAGGACCTCAATATAAATAACTGTAATAATTCCAACAAAGACCTCTATTAATCTTCCGTGAGACCCTCAATATAAATAACTAGTTATACCAACAAAAACTTCTTTTAACCTTCCAGGAGACCCTCAACATAAATAATTGTAAAATAATATCAACAAAGACTTTATTACTCTTCCATGAGGCCCTCAAAATAATTGCAAAAATTATATCAACGAAGATTTATTAATTTTCCATGAGGCTCTAAACTTAAATAATTTAAAAATTATATCAACAAAGATAAAATTAATCTTCCATGAGGCCCTCAACATAAATTATTGTAAAAGATATCAACAAAGGCTTTAATTAATCTTCCATGAGGCCCTCAAAATAATTGTAAAAATAATATCAACAGAGATTTATTAATTTTCCATGAGGCTTTCAACTTAAACAATTAAAAAAATTATATCAACAAATATTGTATTAATCTTTCATGAGGCCCTCAACATAAATTATTGTAAAAAAATATTAACAAAGGCTTTGATATCTTCCATGAGGCCCTCAACATAAATAATTAAAAAAATAACATCAGCAAAGACTATTAATCTTTCATGTGGCCCACAACATTAATAATTGTACTTGTCTTTTTTGAAAAAACCAAAGAGCTATTGCCATTACCCTGGCAGCGGCGACGGCGTCCGCTGGTTAAAGTTTTATGTTTTAAGCTCAGCTTTTTCTCTGTTTCTGAACAAACAACTAATGTTACAGTGACTTAACTTCATAAACACATTATATCATGTTATACAAACAATGTATATAGCTTACTTACCTAACTTTTCATACTTTGGGCTCTCAAACCTTTGGTTAAAGTTTTTTGTTTAGCTCAGGTTTGGTTAAAGTTTTATGTTTAGCTCAGCTTTTCTCTGTTTCTGAACTGCTCATGTTCTGGTGACTTACTTCATAAACACATTTATATCATGTTGTAGGAAACAATGTATATAGCTAACTTACATAAATTTCCATAGTTTGGGCTTTAAAACCATAGTTTAAAAGTTTTTTGTCTAGCTGGTTTGAAATTATTTTTTTTTAAATCAATTTTTAATTTTCAGTAATACTATTAATTCTGTAAGCTGATCACCATCAACTAAATCAAGTTTACATCACTGATCTATTTAATGGAACTGCCTGCCCGAGCCCAACTAAGACCCCACCCTGCTGCCCATTTCAACTTTGTAACTGACCCAAACCTCACCCCTACCATCACCCCCCCCATCACCACCCCCCCCCCCCACCCACCCCACCCCCTCTCCCTCCACACACCCCATCCTGGCAATTTTATTTTTTTTCATTTGTTTTGTATTAAATCAAATACTTTGACCCATTTCAACTTTGTAACTGACTCAAACCTCACCCCTACCCCCTCTCCCTCCACACACCCCATCCCCGTCATTTTTTTTTTGTTTGTTTGTTTTGTATTAAATCAGATACTCTACCCAATTTCAACTTTGTTACCTACCCAAAGTACCTAAAGACCCTCACCCTTACCCCCTTCCCCCCCCCCCCCCCACATCCCCATTCCCACCCTTTTTTTTTTTTTTTAAATATTTTGTTTTGTATTAAATCAAATACTCTGCCCCCTTTCAACTTTGTTACCTACCCAAAGACCCTCACCCCCCCCCCCTCCTCGCCTTCCCCCACACACCCCATCCCCACCCATTTTTTGTGTGTTTTTTTGTTTTAAATTTTGTTTTGTATTAAATCAAATACTCTGCCCCATTTCAACATTGTTACCTACCAAAGACCCTAACCGCACCCCCCACCCAGTACCCCCACCCACACCCACACCCATCCCTGCCCACTTTTTTTTTTTTTTTAAATTTGTTTTGTATTAATTCATTTACTCTGCCCCATTTCAACTTAGTTACCTACCCAAACACCCTCACCCCTACCCCCTCACTCCCCCACACACACCCATCCCTGCCCATTTTTTTTGTTTTTTGTTTTTTTAAATTTTGTTTTGTATTAATTCATATACTCTGCCCCATTTCAACTTTGTTACCTACCCAAACACCCTCACCCCTTCCCCCCCCCACTCCCCCACACACCCCATCCCTGCCCATTTTTTTTTTTTTTAAATTATGTTTTGTATTAAATCAAATACTCTGCCTCATTTTAACTTTGTTACCTACCCAAACACCCTCAGCCCTATCCCCCTCACCCACCCCCATCCACTCCCATTTTTTAAATTTTTTTTTAAAATTTGTTTTGTATTAAATCAAATACTCTGTCCCATTTCAACTTTGTTACTGACCCCAAAGACACTCCCCCACCCCATACCCAACCATTTTTCTTTTCTTTTTTCTTTTAAATTTTGTTTTGTTTTTAATTTAATACTATTCTGCCACTTTGTTACCAACCCCAAGATACCCACTCCATTTGTTTTCTTAAAATTTTGTTCTGTATTAAAGTAGATACACTATCCCTTTTCAACTTTGTTACCAACCCCAAGACACACTCTTCCTCCAATTTTTTATTTTTATTTTATTAAACTAAACAGTCCTGTTTATTCAACTTTGGCACATACTACCAACCCCACATTCACACCCAGATTAAAAAAAAATTGTATTAAATTAAATACATTTCAGCTTAAGTACTGGCTAGCTCGCCTTAGCCAGACATACATATTGTATATTTTGCACTAATGGTCCTACTTGCACATACATGTATCTACTATTTTGCTAATATGAAAGATGCTTTCATTCATACAGATATATCTGTTTTTCTGATGGTTAATTATTATGTACTGTTTTGTGATCAACACGGCTAGAATAGTCGAGTTAGTGCTGTTCTTCGGCATCTTTTTTTTTTTTTTTCTTTTTTTTTTTTTTTTTTTTTTTAAATCTGTTTTATTTTTTCAGTAATAGTATTGATTTTTGAAACTAATCACCATCATGTTTAAAAAGTTTACTTCACTGACTTTGATCTTAGATAATAGATTTGGAAAAAAGACAAGTGTCTGCATCCGCTTGAGGTGCTCTTGTTTTTATTAATCTTCCTCAACAAAATTGATTATAAAAATAATATTAAAATAAAACTTTTTCAGATATTGTTGGAAATGTAAACAATTTAATAAAACAAGGACACACAGCAGTGTTGAGATTGGTTACCAATTATAACCTTAGAAATATCAATAGCACTCTTTTGTGACAGTTGTCCGCTTAGAGTTACGCTAAATTTTCAAAATGATATAAAATAGTTCTTTAAATGAATAAATTGTTTTATTGTTATTTAGCAATACTATTTCTATGAAATATGTTGTTAAAGCCTAAAGAAATTAAGTTTATTTGAATTTACCACAATATAGAGTTTTGGAAAATATCAAAACATTGAATTAAACAATTTCATATACAATAGTAACATAGTATTACTAGCATCTATGACTCATAAAACATTAACATTTATTATTGCTCCTGTCATAAGGGGGATGCATATTCCAATATATGCTTTTATGCCAGCCAGTCCTGATTAGCTCAGTCGGTTACACGTCTGACTATCAATCCAGGGATCGTGAGTTTTAATCCCCTCCCGGCAACAGTCTCCGTGATGATTGATATACAACATTGTGTCTCATTATCATTTGTCTCTCACCGCTGATTCAAGTGGGAATCAGTTACTTGCGGAGATGGGGTGTGCTCAAGTAGTGGTTAATCCCAGGAAACAGTGGTTAGGTTAACTGATTGTCTGTTAGCCCTCGATGGCATAAAAATGACGCTAAATATTCAAGCAATCAAGCTTATATGCCTACACTCAACACAGAATTATAGATCATTTCAGTTTACATTAATTTGAACATTGAGAATATCTCAAGCATATTGGACATAATCGTAGTGATAAATGGAAATAACATTGAAACACATTATTTTGTATTCTGAACAGTTAAACAATTTAAACTATTTACAGGCTAGAAAAAGATGCCATTGGGTGAAATACTTCACATTAACTTGACTGGCACACACTATCATTGTCATGTATCTACCAGATACTCAACCTTTATGGAGAGTGTCTAGTCTGGTCGGTGGTAGAGCATTGTACCCAGTATAGGAGGGTCGTTCAATACTCCTTCATGGCTGTGTGTAGTATCCTTCAGCAAGACACTTTATCTGCAAATTCTTAGTAATGATTCTACCCAGGAAGACCTTGAGCAAGATTTGTCTAAGTTGGGAACTTTTTCACATTTCTGGTTAAATAAATAAATTTAAATCAACCTTCAGTCAGTTTAGTAGGGTACAATTATATAAATAAGTGTCATGTTCATTTTATCATTTTTATGCTCAGCATACTGTCGACGCTTCGTCCGTGCGTCTGTCCGTCGGTGCATCTCCAAATTCTTGTCAGAACTATTTCTCTACAACCTCTGATTGGAATTTTATGAAACTTGCTAGGATGCATCACTACCATGTGCAGATGTGCATAATATCTTTTTTTTCCCGGTACAATGATTTTTCACAAGAGTTATGACCCTTTGATTCTGTTTGTGACCAAATTCTTGTCCGCGCTATTTCTCTACAACCCAATGTTGGAATTTTATGAAACTTGCTAGGATGCATCACTACCAAGTGAAGATGCACATCATATATTTGTGTTATGGTTTGATGATTTTTCACGGAGTAATGGCCCTTTAATTGAGTCTATGACCAAATTCTTGTCCGGGCTATTTCTCTAAAACCTCAGGTTGGAATTGTATGAAACTTGCTAGGATGCATCATTACCAAGTGCAGATGTGCATAATATCTTTGTGTTCCAGTTCGATTATTTTTCACGGAGTTATGGCCCTTTGATTCTGTCTGTGACCAAATTCTTGTCCGTGCTATTTCTCTACAACCCAATGTTGCAATTTTATGAAACTTGCTTGGATGCATCACTACCAAGTGGACATGCGCATAATATCTTTGTGTTCCAGTTCGATTATTTTTCACGGAGTTATGGGCCTTTAATTGAGTCTGCAACCAAATTCTTGTCCGCACTATTTCTCTACAACCTCAGGTTGGAATTTTATGAGACTTGCTAGGATGCATCATTACCAAGTGCAGATGCGCATATTGTCTTTATGTTTCGTTTTGATGATTTTTCACGGAGTTATGGCCCTTTGATTTTGTCTGTGACCATATTCTTGTCCGTGCTATTTCTCTACAACCCCATGTTGGAATTTTATGAAACTTGCTAGGATGCATCACTACTAAGTGGATATGAGCATGTTGTCTTTGTGTTCTGGTTCGATGATTTTCACGGAGTTATGCCCCTTTCTATGAGTATGTGACCAAATTATTGTCCATGCTATTTCTCTACAACCTCAGGTTGGAATTTTATGAAATTTGCTATGTTTGTGTTCGAGTTAAATGATTTTTCATGGAGTTGTGGCCCTTTCATTCTGTCTGTGACCAAACTCTTCTCCGCTCTATTTCTCTACAACCTCTGGTTAGAATTTTATGAAACTTGCTAGGATGCATGATTACCAAGTGGAGATGTGCATATTGTCTTCATGACGCTATTTCGCTTCAACCTCTGGTTTTAATTTTGTAAAACTGGCTAGGATATGCACATATTGTCATTTTGTTCCAGTTCAATGATTTGTGAATGAGTTTGTCAAGTGCAGAGCAACATATTGTTCCTGCTATGTAGTTTGGTATTTTTCAACCAAGTAGCCATCAGTACTAAGGGAATATGGTACAGAGTCAAACACTCACTTGGGAAGCATCCATCAGTTCCATCGATATTTTCTTGTTTGTCATGGTCATTATTGTGGTTAAATTACCAGCACCTGTGTAGTTACAGGGAGCCATATAAGTGATGGCAAGAATAGGATACCTGTGGCTGATACATTTCATAAGAAGCAATAGTTTGATTTATAGGATAAAATTTGCTTTAACTCTGCAGTTCTGCAGATATGAAGGTTCTAGGTTCATTCTGCATATTCATTTTGGAATATTTTTTTAATCCGTAAGTCAACATGTAGAGTGTACCTGGAATCTTCTGTCCTGTTAGTGTCGAAAAACTATTATGTGTTGGAATACCATAAAACCCCATTTATTAATTCAAATGGCAGTTCAAACTGATTGACTGGTTTTTCATTTTTTCTTGTTGAATTTCTGGCCAGCAAGGGGAGTTGTCAGTTCAGTGTCATTGTTCTTTGGTTTCTTTATTTCCTGTATATTCTTGTTTCTGTATTTCTGGTTTTACGACCTCATTTTTTCTCTATCTTATCTGGATCAGATTTTAATCTTAACTGATATTCCCTTATTCTGTACTTCTCAGACTCTTTTGAGAATTTCTTACAATAAAACTCCTTACTCATACTATTGTCAACATTGCCATTCCTAAACCTACCTTTAAACAGCAATTTCACAACAGTTTTATCCATCGTTTTACATAAAATCATATTTTGATTGTATATATGGAACCGATTAAATGTTATATGCAAAATCTTATTTTAATGTCCAGAGTGTACAATTGGTATATACTATTTAAATGCATCTAGGGTATTTTCTTACAGAAGTACATTATGTCTTTAATATTACAACATATTTTATAGGTAGTTGTGTGGTTGTTAACATTTAATCCTGGTCAATGAAGATATATGGTACTATCAAGGGAAAATAAAATTCATGATAAATATTAATTTAATGCATTAATTTGGTATTTTTATAAAATGCATTAATTTGGTATTTTTATAAAACTTACCTAATAATCCTGAATACTTACCTAATAATCCTCAATACAGCATATATAATCCCTTTTCTAAGGTGTTGCATCCTTCATGCTAGCTACCTTCCAAATGAAGGATGTGTAATGTTTATTTCAGGGCACTGGCATCTTTTAACCAAATGTGCCAAACCTGTCGTACACTCAGACAACACATTAGTGGCCATTTTTTAACAAGTAAAGCCAGTGGAATAAAATTTTCAAACAGCAACACTAGTCATGAAGCGCTCTTTTGTGACAATTGTCAAAATGGGAACTAAACATATATTTGTATTTCATAGCTTAAAATGTAAATATCTTATTTTCAGAAGGCAGAAATTCATAAAAATTATTTTGTTCCTTTAAAGGTTCAAATAGTTAAAAATAATAATGAAACTGATAATTATAATTAAAATAATAACAAAAGACATTAACAATTATTCCCTGACGCCCTTAACCTAAATACAAACTTATGAAAACATGCAATAATATGCACGGAGGCAATAATTATAAAAATTAAAAAAAAAAGTGCTTTTTATTAATCTTTCATTAGGTCCTCAAATGAATATAAACAAAAACTAAAAAATGCAGCATCTTTTAAAACAAATTTAAATAAATGAGCAATAAGAAAAAAGCTAGAATAATTCTGTAAACATTAATTGTGCTGTTGCTCATAGCGGACATTGATTAATAACAAATCTTCCCTGAGATCCTCAACATTATTTAATACATACAGTACATTATAAGTAGAACATCAATGAACACATTTCTATTTTTGGAAAGGGGCACAACTCGTAATTGGTTAAAAGTGCCATAGGGTTATGTGGTCATATGAAATCAAGTACTTAATTTGATTTATTGGTATCCATTTATTTTGGTGAACTAATAATAATAAAAGATTTCATAAAGTTTGAAATTGAAATAGAAATTAAAAATCATGTTTTAATGACCTTGAAATAAATTGAACATTGACATTACTGTGTCCTAAATATCTGAGTAACCATTTGAAGATGCAACTACACCCAAGATATTCATGAATGTGTTCCCGGGCCAAATGCCTTTTTCTGCACAAATGCCTATCTGCAGCTTTTCAAATACTATATATATATATATATACGGAAACAGTCTCCGTGATGATTGATATACGACATTGTGTCTCATTATCATTCGTCTCCCACCACTGATTCAAGTTGGAAAGTTATCAGTTACTTGCAGAGATGAGATATGCCCAAGTACTGGTTAACCTTTCGGGATCCTAGGAAACAGTGGATAGGTTAACTGATCGTCTGTTAGCCCTCGATGGCATAAAAATCATAGTAAATATTCAGTTTATCGGTAAATCAAATACTATAACACATCCATTTGTATTAGCAAAGGAGTAATAATAGTGTTTTCACTTTGCAGGGGTCGGATTGATGGAACCAGGCGAAAATAGAGACATCCAACAAAGCGACATAGTAGATTGTAGATATTTTCATGAAATACATGTATATTCAAATGTATGCATGGATACAAAATTGTAAAGTGTTTCCACTACTTTAGAATAACAGTTGAAGCGACACATTAATGTATTTGTTTTTTAAGAATAGATTTTAAGTGTGTTTCTTTCTTTTTTATGAATCATATCCCTTTTACATTATTATTTTTCTTTTGGAGTATTTGCAATTAAATTTTTGCTTGGATTTTTATTTTTATTAAAGGAACCATTATTTGTATATGATTTTTACCAGTTACACTATTTAAATTTTGATTGTCAAATGTTTCATCAAATATTAAAACAAATTAAGTTTGAAAATTTGGCAACAGTCTTGAGGATATTTCTGATTATTATTCATGAAAGATCAGTCAACTTTCCTTACTGCTAATAAAAACACTGCTTACCCTTAACTTGTAACACATATCTAACATGCAAGCTTGCGTTCTAGGTGTGGATTCAGAATCTATACGACCTACATAGAAATTATATGACCTATATAAACATATTGACATATATGACCTATATATACAATGTACATATCGACTTATGTGACATATATATATATAGATTACTTATATGACCTATATTTAAAGACAACCTGTTTGACTTACGACCTTTGTACTTTTAAGACTGCATGCTCTGATTCCAAACCTTTTCTCACTTAACCAAAGGAAAGTTGACAGATTGTTTTACATTCAAAATACAATACTCATGAAAACATTATTTTAATGGAACTCAAAAGCAATTTAAATATTGTAAAAGAAATAAATATTTATTTTTTTAATAAATAGATTTTTTCTATGTGTATTCCAAATGTTTAATGATTGGTAATAAAGAAACTGGTTTAAGTTTTGCATAGTTTTTTATATTTATTATGTTTGTATATTTTGAAAATAATCTAAAAACTTATTTGCTTTTGAGAAAATAACACAATACTTTTATTTGGAAATGATGCAGATTATTACTGTAGAATTTTGAATATTATCAAATTTGGGACACATATATCAAGTGTTTGTTTCTCCGTTATGATATATGCCATATCATTATTTATGTGTTAAAATTATTAAAATTTTGATAACATAGTGACTGATAAGCCTTACTAGGCTGAGTATTTCTTTGCATGTAATAACGCTTCTGAAAATGTTGTAATTTTAAAATGTATTGTATCTGTCACTTTAATAAATAAAATATATATATGCCATTGTTTCTCATTATCATTCATCGCTCACAGCTGATTCTAGCGGGAAAGTTATAAGTTACTTGCATTGGGTGTGCTCGAGTACTGGTTAACCTTTCTGGATCCCAGAAAACAGTGATTAGGTTAACAGATCGTCTGTTAGCCCTTGATGCAATAAAATAATGCTAAATATTCAATCAATCATTTTGAAAGAAGTCTAGTAAAAATGCATATAAATAGTCGTCTCAATTTGACAATGCGTCTATGTTTGACCTTTACCTTTGTTATTCAATACTCTTCAATATAGAGTTTATTTTAAGCCACTACATTTATTTGAAATTTGCATATAGCTTTCTACTCTATATAGTTGATGTATGCAATTAAGTATTGAATATGGATAAATATTTTTTAGTTATTTATTTTATTAGGAATTATTCTATTATTGCTTTGTGTTTGATTTATTCTGATTATTATGTCTTGGCTACAATTGAAATAAAATTGAATGTTGTTTGTTTGTTTTTCTTTCGATCCTGATAATATGAATGTTCTGAGAATTATTATTGTTTTTATATAATTTTTTTTTTTTTAATTTCATATAATTTGTTGTCTTTACATAGTTAGATAATAATAAATTAGATTATGATATCATTTTATTTATTTTTTGTACTAATATTAATTATTTTATTATATTTAATCAAACATTTAAAATATTTTACTCATTTAAATTTATTATGACATTCAATTATTAATATCTATTTTTTATATAAAATTATTTACAATTTTATAATTAACTATTTCAAACTCTACCCTTCCCAATCTTATCCGACCCAACACCACACCACCCTACTATACGACATGTACTTACTCTACCCACCCTACCCTACCATGCTACCTACTGTACCCATCCAACACTACTGCTTACTCTACCCACCCACCCTACTCTACTACTTACTCTACCCACCCAACCCTCCTCTGCTACTTACTCTACCCATCCCACCCTACCATACTACTTACTCTACCACCCACCCTACTCTACTGCTTACTTGCCCCACCCCACACTACTCAACTACTTACTCAACCCAAACCATACTCTCTTACTTACTATACCTACTCACCATACTCTACTACTTACTCTACCCACCCACCCTACTCTACTACCTAATCTACTCACCCACCCTACTCTACTGCTTACTCTACCTACTCGCCCTACTTTGCTACTTACTCTATCCAGCCTACATTACTACTAACTTAACCCACCCACTCACCCTACTCTAGTACTTGCTCAACCCATCTACTCTACTACCTAATCTACCCACCCAACCTACTCTACTACTTACTCTACCCACCCACCCACCTTACAACTTACTCTACCCTACCACTCAACCACCCATCCTATTCTACTACCTACTCTACCCACCCACCCTCTATGACTTGCTATAACCCACCCAACCTACTCTACTACTTACTATACCTACCCACCCACCTTACAACTTACTCTACCCTACCACTCAACCACCCATCCTATTCTACTACCTACTCTACCCACCCACCCTCTATGACTTGCTATAACTCACCCACCATACTCTACTACTTACTCTACCCACCAACCCACCATACTCTACTACTTAATCTACTCATCTTACTCTACCAATCCAAACCTACTCTACTGCTTGTTTTAATCACCCACCCTACTCTACTTCTACTTACTTTACCAACGAACTCGCCCTACTCTACTACCTATTATATTCACCTACCCTACTCTACTACTTTTACTGTTCACACCCCACTCTACTCTGCTACTTACTCTTTCCACCCTACCCTACTATACTACTTACTCTACCCATTCAAACCGACACTACTACTTACTTTACCTAACAACTCGCCCTACTCTATTACTTACTTTACCGATCCAAACCTACTCTACTGCTTGTTCTAATCACCCACCTTACTCTACTACTACTTACTTTACTCACAAACTCACCCTACTCTACTACATAATCTAACCACTCAACCACCTTACAACTTATTTTACCCACCTTAATATACTACCTACTTTACCCACCAACCCTCTACTACTTGCTATATCCACCCATTATACTCTATTACTCTGCATACCCACCAACCATACTCTACTACCTAATTTACTCGCCCACTTTAACTGTACCAACTCACCTTATTCTACTACTTACTCTACCTATCCAAACCTACTCTATTGCTTGCTCTACCCACTCACCCTACTCTACTATTTACTCTATCCTACCAACATACTCTTCTACCTAATCTACTCACCCACCCTACACTGCTACTTACTCTTCCCATCCTACCCACCCTACTCTACTACTTACTCCACCAACCCCATTCTACCCACCCATCCTACTCTACTACTTACTCAACCCACCCACCCTACTCTGATACTTATTCTACCCACCAACCCACCCTACTCTACTACTTACACCACCCGCCCTACTCTACTCACCCTCTACTACTTGCTATACCAACCCACCATACTCTTCTACCTACTCTACCCACCCACCCTACTCTACCCACCCCCTACTACTTGCTATACCAACCCACCATACTCTACCCACCCTACTCAACTACTTACTCCACCAACCCTACTCTACCACCTAATCTAGCCACCGATCCTACTCTAGAAAAGAAATTTATTATATTGACTATTAAAAATTGATATAATGACAATTTAAAAAAAATGTATCATTAAAAAATAATATAATGATGATTAAAAATGTACCATTAAAAAAATTGATATAATTTTAAAAAAAAAAAAAAATGTATCATTAAAAATTGATATAATGAC
This sequence comes from Panopea generosa, assembly GCA_029582155.1. Taxonomy (NCBI): domain Eukaryota; kingdom Metazoa; phylum Mollusca; class Bivalvia; order Adapedonta; family Hiatellidae; genus Panopea; species Panopea generosa. The sequence continues at coordinate 41,427,826 of CM055897.1, forward strand.
GATTAAAAATGTACCATTAAAAAAATTGATATAATTTAAAAAAAAAAAAAATGTATCATTAAAAATTGATATAATGACGATTAAAAATGTATCTTTAAAAAATATGATATAAATGTATCATTAAAAAAATTGATATAATGACAATTTAAAAAAATGTATCATTAAAAAAATTGATATAATGACGATTAAAAATGTATCATTAAAAAAATTGATATAATTTAAAAAAAAAAATGTATCATTAAAAAAATTGATATAATGACGATTAAAAATGTATCTTTAAAAAATATGATATAAATGTATCATTAAAAAAATTTGATATAATGATGATTAAAAATGTATCGTTAAAAAAAATTATATAATGACAATTAAAAATGTATCATTAAAAAAAATGTATCATTAAAAAAAATTATATAATGACAATTAAAAATGTATCGTTAAATTTTTTTTTATATAATGACGATTAAAAATGTATCATTAAAAAAATTTGATAATGACGATTAAAAATGTATCATTAAAAAAAATTGATATAAATGTATCATTAAAAAAATATATAATAATGACAATTAAAAAAAATGTATCATTAAAAAAATTGATAATGACGATTAAAAATGTATCATTAAAAAATAATATAATGACGATTAAAAAAAATGTATCATTAAAAAAAAAAAATTGATATAATGATGATTAAAAATGTATCATAAAAAAAAATTTGATAATGACGATTAAAAATGTATCATTAAAAAATAATATAATGATGATTAAAAAAAATGTATCATTAAAAAAAAAAATTGATATAATGATGATTAAAAATGTATCATTAAAAAAAATTTGATAATGATGATTAAAAATGTATCATTAAAAAATTTGATATAAATGTATCAAAAAAAAAAAAATAATGACAATTAAAAAAAAAATGTATCATTAAAAAAATTGATAATGATGATTAAAAATGTATCATTAAAAAATAATATAATGACGATTAAAAAAATGATATAAATGTTTCATTAAAAAAAATATATAATGACAATTAAAAAAAATGTATCATTAAAAAATTTTATTTTGATATAATGACGATTAAAAAAAAATGTATCATTAAAAAAAATATAATGACGATTAAAAAAAATATATATCATTAAATTTTTTTTTTTGAAATAATGATGATTAAAAATGTATCATTAAAAAAAAATTTGATATTATGACGATTAAAAAAATGTATTATTAAAAAAATATATAATGATGATTAAAAAAGATGTATCATTTAAAAAAAAAAATGATATAAAGACGATTGAAAAATGTTTCATTAAAAAATAATATAATGATGATTAAAAAATAATATAATGACGATTAAAAAATGTATCATTGAAAATATTTGATATAATGATGATTAAAAAATGTATCATCAAAAATGTGTCCTCTGGACAGGGTGGACACATTTACATGCATGAAGTGATCGTGACTACTCACATATAAGATTTAACACTTTTATTTTGGTTTGATTAATAGCAATAAATTAAGATAGTTTATATGTTCAAAAATGCTAAATTAACACAGTTTCAATAAGTCTTATCTCTCCCTCTGTTATTCTCTTTCCTATTTTAAAAACCTTTTATATCATAAGTTCCTAAAATGGATTACCCAATAAAACTAACTAACCAATAAATTCTAATTTTACATATATTTTGACCTAAAGTTGTTTAGCTGCTAGAAGTCAATAATTAAGATATTCTAATCAAATGTAATCAACATAATATAATCAAACAAACTATAACAATCAAACAAGTCCTAGAAATGAGCAATTTTGTCATTCTCATGTCAACACATGACAACTCAAAATCAAATGATTATATCGTCATATGGAGGCTTTTCTCCAAAACATAATACTTGAATTTTATAACTGATTGACTAAGATTTTAAAATTTGATATTACATAGAAATTTAGAAATTTAAATACCTTCTCTTATCAACTAAAATAGTTGTTATTAACACCTCAAAGGTTTCTTGTTACGCCATGATAACTATAATGAAACTTGCATATTAACAAAATTCTTACCAATTAACAAAGCTCTACAAACATCAGATACATATACCATTTTACAATAAACACAAGTTAAAGCTTTAAAATTTATTATTTTAATTTATTTTATTTTTTTTTATTATTTGATAACAGCAGTAAAATTACAACAGTATTTTTATGCCTGTTACATGTGTGTGTGTGTGTATAGATTATGTGTGTAGTGTATGTATGTAGTGTATGTATGAATGCATGTAGTGTATGTATGTATATAGTGTATTATATAATGTATGTAGTGTATGTATATAGTGTATGTATGTAGTGTATGTATATAATGTATGTATGTAGTGTATGTATGAATGCATGTAGTGTATGTATGTATATAGTGTATGTATATAATGTATGTAGTGTATGTGCGCATGTAGTGTATGGATGTATGTAGTGTATGTATGTATTTAGTGTATGTATGTATGTATACAGTGTATGGATGTATGTAGTGTATGTATGTATATAGTGTATGTATGTAGTGTATGTATGAATGCATGTAGTGTATGTATGTATATAGTGTATGTATATAATGTATGTAGTGTATGTATATAGTGTATGTATGTAGTGTATGTATATAATGTATGTATGTAGTGTATGTATGAATGCATGTAGTGTATGTATGTATATAGTGTATGTATATAATGTATGTAGTGTATGTGCGCATGTAGTGTATGGATGTATGTAGTGTATGTATGTATTTAGTGTATGTATGTATGTATATAGTGTATGGATGTATGTAGTGTATGTATGTATGTATGTATGTATGTATGTATATAGAGTATATATGTAGTGTATGTATGTATATAGTGTATGTATGCATGTAGAGTTTGTAGGTATATAGTGTATGTATGCATGAAGTGTATGTATATAGTGTATGTACACATGAAGTGTATGTATATAGTGAATGTACTCATGTAGTGTATGTATGTATATAGTGTATGTACATGTATATAGTGTATGTATGTAGTGTACATATATGTATGTACATATGTATGTACGTATGTTTGTGTGTATGCATGTAGTGTTCATATGTATGTATGTAGTGTACGAATGTGTATAGTGTATATATGTAGTATATGTATGTACGTATGTATGTATGAATTCTGATAATTCTGAACATATAATGTATATACATGTTTTTCTATATGTGTATTTATTTCATATGTGTTTATATATTATGTATGTATACGTATAACATATTTTATTTCCATAAACACATATTACAATATATAGTATGCCTATAAATCAAATCAGACAAATTTTGCAATTTCAGCATTTCAGGCTATATATGACATCCAGTTTTACTGGTGGTGGTAGACTTCAGAAAGAATCTGAATAGAACCACCGTCCTTTCGCTTGTAACTGGCAAACTTTCTCACAAAGTTTTTGGAGCGAGCGGGTCTCACTAATACAACCTTAGCGATGAGAGGTAAGTGATCTTGAGACCCAATTACAGACAAAATAAATGATATCATAGTATATAAGATATTATCAAAATTATGCTTTACTTGTAATAGATAAGATTAATTTAACAACCAACTTGTGGTAACAAAATTTTAAAAAAATGACTACATGTACCTAAAAAGGAAAATATTCCAAGTTTTATAACGTTTATCATTATCTTTTATAACTAAAATATTATTATACTTTTTCAAAAACAGTTGGTTTTTTATGTAATATATAATTATAAAGAATAGAATATGCTTAAAATTGGTGTTATTTCTTATTACAAAACAACATTTGACATAAATATACATATGCATGATAATGGTCACTATAATGGTTGGTCACTATAATGGTAACTATAACTTTTACTCTTCGGTCTTTCTTTATATTTGAATAAAATTTGCTGATGCTTTTAAATGTAAATATAATCCATTTATTCCAAAACTACATTTTTTTGTTACTTTTTATATTTATAAATTATCTTTTGATTACCTTTATGGTGCTTTTTGTACTTTGCAGTTAAAACCATCTGTCAACTTTCCTTAATTTTGATTAAGTAAGTAGAGGCGTGGATTCAGAGCATGCATAATATAGATATACAGTATTTGAAGTATATAGGTCACAGGTCAAATAAGTCGTCTTTATTATATGTATATACCGGTAGGTCAAATCTGTTTTCTGTATATGGTTTGTCATATAGGTCATGTAATAGTATGTAGGTCGTAAGGTCCATATGTATTGTTATTTACTAATTTCTGAATCCGCACCTAGCAACGCAAGCTTGCATATTAGATGTGTGTTAGGAATGTTAGATGTGTGTTACAAGTTAAGGGTGATTTTTTTTTAGCAGTAAGGAAAGTGTTGACAGTGATATTTCATGTAAAATTTAATTAAAAAATCATTTAAAATATCCCCCAATTTATGTCAAAACTATTATGCTTTCATTTCTATATGTTGCCATTCAACCAAGAAATACATTCAAATTACAAATGGTCCTATTCATGCCATAACTCCTATGGCACCATTTAAAGAACTCTTATAACAGTGTTTATCACAATAGGAACATCGCTTGGCCATTTCTGTCTACGAAATTCTTCATGAAATACCAATCGGAACATCGCTCGGCTGTTTCCTTCTACGAAATACAAATCGGAACAGCTCAGCTATTTCCTTTTACATACCAAATACGTAGGCAGAAATAGTCTAGCTATGTTCCCATAGACGAATAATATTTACAATACGATACAAAACTTACAATAATACTACATTTATCCGACACTGATAAAAGACATGTTTAATGTATCACAATTTCCGTTCTCAAACCAAATTTCTGTCTGCAAACCCCTGGGATCAAATTCATCAAAGATGCTTCAGTTTCAGTGTATTTAGATTTAATATTACAGTGAAATAGAGTGTAAGTATATTTTAAGTATACCTGCTCTTAGTTTTTACTCAAATCCAGTTATTTAAATTTTTATTAAATATGTCGTTTAATAGTAAAATTACCTTTTTTGAAATCATATGTTATTGACTAAAATAAAACCTTGATATATTAATATTTCAAACCGAAATTTAGATTAAATGACTTTGCCAGGCATATTTGCAGATGTAGATTTTAAAATTGACATACTGGTGCCCGTTTCACATTCTGTATTTAATTACCATATACTGATGTCCATTTCACATCATCAGTCTGTATTTTGATTATGACAAACTGGTGCCCGTTTTACATTCTTAATCTTTATTATTCATTGTTTTCATTATCAGCAGTTTTTGTTTTGTTTTTTTTGTTGAAAAGTTATGACAGTAAATGATAACATTTATATCAAAACTGTTTAGCTCCAATTTTGGGGTAAACTCTGAGAGTTTTTGTCAATCCATTTCCTGGGTTATAGGACCGAACCTGGCTTCAAAGCCTACAATCCACTATAACACATCTGGGCTGATTATGTTTTTATTAATAAATATTGGATGTTGCCTGTACCGTAGGACAGTAACTGTTTTTAATAAATACCAGACATGTGAAAGGGGCAAGGGATTGTGTACATTTTACAAGAAATTTATCTAAACAATGTAGTGCTTCCACATGCCTAACAATCAGCTTAATGTTTTATATTGTTTTAAGATTTTACATATAAATTGATAAAAAAATAGCTAACCTTAGATATACCATATAGAAAAAATATTCAAAATATTATAAATAAAAATATGAAAACAATGAATCTTAAATTTTGTCAACAATGATAAAAATATAGAGATGTTATTTGTATATAAAATTGTTTTGTAATTCAGTCCAAAAATATGTAGAAAATTGACTATTTACAATTCAAATTCTAATAACTTTAAATAAACATTAATTATTTTCATAAAATAATTCATTCACATTTTTATCTCACATATACAGTACTAGATAGAAAATGGGAAACTATTTCTGGATAAAATACATTTTAAATTCAGACATATCATTCATACACATGAATTAATTTAATTGATTGATTGATTGCATATTTAGTGTCATTTTTATGCCATCGAGGGCTAACAGATGATCAGTTAACCTAACCACTGTTTCCTGGGATTAACCAGTACTCGAGCACACCCCATCTCCGCAAGTAACTGATAACTTTCCCACTTGAATCAGTGGTGAAAGACAAATGATAATGAGACACAATGTCGTATATCAATCATCACGGAGACTGTTGCCCGGCGGGGGATTCGAACTCGCGACCCCTGGATTGATATGATAGTCAGGAGCGTAACCGACTGAGCTAATCGGGGCCTGGTGAATTAATTCAAATGAGGTTTTAAATATAATTGTGATTAGATCACATGAAATAGTTGTGCATTTCTATCTAGTTCTTTTGATTGATTGATTGAATATTTAGCGTCATTTTTATGCCATCGAGGGCTAACAGACGATCAGTTAACCTAACCACTGTTTCCTGGGATTAACCAGTACTCGAGCACACTTCGTCTCCGCAAGTAACTGATGACTTTCCCACTTGAATCAGTGGTGAGAGACAAATGATAATGAGACGCAATGTCGTATATCAATCGTCACGGAGACTGTTGCCAGGCGGGGGATTCGAACTCACGACCCCTGGATTGATAGTCAGAAGCGTAATCGACTGAGCTAATCGGGCACGGCTAGTTCTTTTGAACATTATAAATACCACAATTCAATAATAAAACAAAAATTTCAGTAATTTGATAATAAATGGGACTTATTTGATTATTTAAATTACTTTCCTTAATAAATTGATATAAGGTCACATGCCGAAATGATTAGATTTACTTTAAAGTGCATTTTTATATATGAAAGCATAATATACAATTTAAATACATGTATGATAATTGGTAATATTATTATTATTTTTCTTATTCTTATAGTCAATAAAATACAATAAAAAATTAAACTAGAATTATTCTAAACAAAGTAATTTAAAAGGGAGATAATTCAGAATTTAAAAAACACAACTCAACTGTTAATTTAAAGTTTTTAAAATCACATACTTTCATATGTGTAATGGGAACAATGATTCAAACATTTGTATTATTTTTTTTCATGTTTTGAATAAAAAGGAAAGTAACTGCTCCAAAACTTAATAAATATTGAAGAAAAATAATTATTTTCAATCACTATTATTCAACCCAAAACAATAGCAAACTTCCATAAAATTAGCGAAACATTTAAATTGGAATAAAAGTCCCATTACACAGCGACTGAAACAAATGTTTGAATAATGCTCGTTATATAAAGGTTCCAAAGAAGTCGCTCATAACTAAATATGAAATATTTTTACACTGTTTGCATGCAATGGAAATATTAATATTTAACAGAATGTCGAAACTTGATTATTCTTTAAAATCTTGTTTAATCATATCAACCTAGTTTTTCATTAAAACTTGGTTGTTGGGTGCCCATTCAATTATCTATTTTTCTAAAGTAGTGGAAGCACTTTACAATATTTTATCATATATATCACATGTATTTGAATATATTTAAAAATAGTCTTTACAGCGTCCCTTTTGGTTGGATGTCTCCGTTTTCGCCCCAATCACTTCATCTGGCCCTGCAAAAGTAAAAAACACCATTTTTACCATTTTGGCTAATTCAGATTTGATACTAATATGTCGTCAATGTATTTGGAATGTCACAGATGTGTATTTTGTACACACGTCGTTGCATTTGACCTGGGAAAAGATTTATCTATGTAAAACCATGTTGTAGTTGCATTTTCAATCGCTATATATATATCTTAAAGGGACATCTTTACAACTATGAATTTATGTGGGTATTACTACTAGTAGCTGTTGTTGTTGGGTTTTTTATTTACTTTAGAATTTCGATATGTATTATAGTTATTGTTTTATGTCATTTCTTATAAAAATTCATCAATTTTCATAATAATATTATTTTGCTGACCTTTGCCTAGTTGATTCATTTGCAAATGTGATAAATTGGTGTTGTACTTATATATATATATATATATATATATAGTGTTGAGGACCTCATGGAAGATTTATTATCAATTTTATTCAAGTATGTTGTTATCAACATCAGCTCTATCAATGTCCATGGATTTTTTTTTGTCTATTTTTTATCGCTTTATTTGCTTCAATTGACATTGCACATTCTTTTTAAGTTACGTGTGCCTTGTGGAATTTTTTTTAATGTCGTTTTGTTATTATCTTTAATGTTGATGGTTTCAGGAAAGATAAAAAATCACCATCATCATCAAGACAATCAACACTATGACCATCATCAATGACACCATCATCATCATTACAAACATCATTATTATCACTAAGCCATCATCATCAATATCATTCAATTCAATAATAATCATCAACACCACCATCATCAACAGCATCATTATCATCATCAACACAATTATCACCATCATAATATCAACATCATCATCATCAAGATCATCACCATCATCATTAACAACACCATCAATTTCAAGACGAGCACCATCGTCATCATCAATATCATCAACACCATCATCATCATCAATATCATCAACACCATCATCATCATAAACAAAATCATCATCATCACCATCACTATCATAACCATAATCAAGACCATCATTTACAACATCAACACAATCATCATCTACACCACTACCACCATCATCATCATCATCATAAACACAATAATCATCACCAACAACACCATCATACACACAATCATTATCATCCACAGCATCAGCATCACCTTCATTTCATCAACACCACCATCATTATTAACACCACCATCAACATCAATACCATCATCAGCATCATCATCTTCAGAAAAAGTAACATCAACACTATCATCGTAATCATCACCATTAACATCATCATTAATACAAACATCATCATTATAATCATCAACAACAACACCATCATCATCCATAGCGATAACAGCAACACCAGCATCAACATCAACAACACCATCACAAACACAATCGTCATGATCAACACCATCATCCTCAACACCACTATCAACATCATCATCAACAACATTGACATCAACACAATTAGCATCATCATCATCACCATCATCAGTTACACTATAATCATCAACACCATCATATCATCAACATCATCTTCAAAAACAACAAAACCATCATCGTTATCATCATGATTAACATCATCAATAACACCATCATCATCAACACAACCATCATCATCATAATTATCAACAATATCATCATCATCAACAACACCATCATCATCAGTTTTATTATCACCAACACCTTCATAAGCAACAATAACATCAACAGCATCATCATCATCATCAACACCATCATAAACACAATCATCATCATCACCATTGTCAACAACACCACCATCATCATCACCATTATCATAATCACCAACTCAATCATTACAACCACCATCAACAGCATCATCATCATCACCATCCTCATCAATGCCATCAACATCATCACAACCACCATCACCGTAAACACAATCATCATGATCCACACCATCATCATCAACACCAGTGCTTTTTTTGGTCATTTTTATAGCCTTTACTGGGTCATATTCCTAATGGCAAATAGTATCTTTTTTTCCCAATTGAGTGGAAAAAATTCCCAATTGAAAGCTTCAAATATTGTAAATTGAAACTTGCCATACACCTTGATAAAATAAACAAAGTTTCCCAATTCTGAGTTGAGTATGACATCGATTCTTTAATTAGATGGCCAGAGAAGAAAATGTGCACATTTTTATGAAGTTGAACACATATATTTAATACAAAAGTTCCAATGTTAATGAAAACGCAGCTAAAATTCCCAATTCCAAGGGTATGGGTCGTCTTCCCAAAGTGGTGAGAAAAAACACTGAACACCAATATCAACATCATCATCAACAACACCATCAACACTATAATAATAATCATCAACACAATCATCATCATCAACAACATCATTAACACCACCAAAATCGCCATCATCAGCAACAACATCAGCATCATCAGCACCATCATCATAACAATCATCATTATCACCATCAGCATCATCAACACCATCATAAACACAATCATCATCATCAACAATACTATCAACATCACCATCATCATCATTGTTATAATCTTCAATACCATCATCATCAACAACCTCCTTAATTACACACCATCAACACCATCATCATCCTAATCATCATCATCAACAACACCATTACCACAATCACAATCATCAACAACATCATCATCACCTTCACTTCATAAATATCACCATAATCATCAACACAACCATCATCATCATGAACAACACTATCATCAACACTATACTATCATCACCATCAACACTACTAGCATCAACAGCAATGTCACCATTAACAACAATATCATCAACAACACCATGACCAACAGCATTATTAGCAACAACACTATCATCAGCAACAACAATATCAGTATCATCATCAACACAATCATCAACATCACCATCATCATCATTGTTATCATGTTCAATACCATCATCATCAACAACATCCTAAATTACACCATCATCAACACCAATATCATCATCCTACTCATCATCATCAACAACACCATTATCATCATCACAATCATCATCAACCACACAATCATCATCACCTTCACTTCATAATTATCACCATAATCATCAACACAACCATCATCATCATCATCAACACCATCATAAACACAGTCATCATCAACACTATACTATCATCATCATCAACACAACCAGCATCAATAGCAGTATCACCATTAACAACAGCATCATCAACAACACCATGACCATCAGCATCATCAGCAAATACAGTATCGGCATCATTATTATCAATACCCACATCACCAACACCATTATCAACATATTAATCATCAACACCAGCATCAACAACACCATCATCAACATCATCATCAACACAGTTATCATAAAAAACATTACCATCATCATCAACAACACCATCATTATCATCAACAACACCATCATCATCATCAACACAATCATAATCATCAACAACAACATCATTAACACCATCACCATCATCACCATTTTCAGCAACAACATCATCATAACAATCATCATTATCACCATAAGCATCATAAACACAATCATCATCAACAACAATATCATCATCAACATCACCATCATCATCATTGTAATCATCTTCAATACCATCATTATCAACAACTTCCTTAATTACACTATCACCAACACTGCCATAATCATCATCATCAACAACACCATCATCAGCATCATTATCATCAATACCATCATCATCAACACCATTATCAACATATACATCATCAACAACACCAGCATCAATAACAACACCATCATCATCATAATTAACAACATCATCAACACAGTCATCATAAAAACAACATAATCATCATAATCATCAACAACACCATCCTCATTCTTAACATCATCATCAACAACAACACCATTATCATCAACATCATCATCACAATCATCACCATCCACGTCATCATCACCTTCACTTCATAAATACCACCATCATCATCAACACAACCATCATTATTATTATCATGATCCTCAATGCCATCATCATCATCATTAACATCATCAACAACACCATCATAAACACAATCACCATCCGCACTACTATCATCATCATTATCATGATCCTCAACACCACCATCATCATCATCAACATTGTTATCAACACCACCATCTTAAATACAATCATCATCAACACAATACTATCATCATCAACACCATCAGCATCAACAGCAACATCATAATCAACACTATCACTATTAACAACAGCATCATCAACAACACCATGACTATCATCAATAACACAATCATCAGCAACAACAATATCAACATATTAATCATCAACAACACCATCATCATCAACACCATAATCATCCCCATCATAAGCATCATCATCAACAACGTAATCATCAACAATATCACCATAATCATAATCAGCAACAACACCATTATCATCTTCAACATCACAATCATCATCAACACCATCATAAACGAAATCATAATCATCCACATCATCATCATCACCTTAACTTCAAAAATACCAAAATCATCATCAACACAACCATTTTCATCATTATCATGATCCTCAACACCACCACCATCATTAACATCATCATTAACAACACCATCATAAACACAATCATCATCAACAATATACTAGCATCATCATCATCAACACCACCTGCACCAACAGCAACATTATCAACAATATCACCATAACAACAGCATCATAAACAACACCATGAACAACAGTATCATCAGCAAAACAATATCAGCATCATTATCATCAATACAATCATCATCAACACCATTATCATCATATTAATCATCAACAACACCATCATCATCATCAACACCATCATCATCAACAACAACACCATCATTAACACCATCATAATCATCATAAACAACATCATCATCAACAACAACACAATCATCATCATCATAAACAAAACCACCATAATCATCAACACGATCATCACCATCATAAACACAATCATCACGTTCACTTCATATATACCACCATCATTATCATGATCTTTAACACCATCATTAGCATCACCATCTTCATCAACACAACCATCATCATCATTATCATGATCCTCAACACCACTATCATCATCATCATTAACATCATTATCAACAATATCACCATTAACAAAAGCATCATCAACAACACCATGACCATCAGCATCAACAACAATATCAGCATCATTATCATCAATACCACCATCATCAACACCATTATCAACATATTAATCATCGACAACACCATCATCATCATCAACACAATCATAAACACAATCATAATCATCAACAACAACATCATTAACACCACCACCATCATCACCATTATCAGCAACAACATCATCATAACAATCATCATTATCACCATCAGCATCATAAACACAATCATCATCAACAACAATATCATCATCATTGTTATCATCTTAAATACCATCATCATCAACAACTTCCTTAATTACACTATCACCAACACTGCCATAATCATCATCATCAACAACACCATCATCAGTATCATTATCATCAATACCATCATCATCAACACCATTATCAACATATACATCATCAACAACACCAGCATCAATAACAACACCATCATCATCATCATTAACAACACAGTCATCATAAAAACAACATAATCATCTTAATCATCAACAACACCATCATCACCATCCTCATTCTTAACATCATCATCAACAACAACACCATTATCATCAACATCATCATCACAATCATCATCATCCACGTCATCATCACCTTTAATCCATAAATACCACCATCATCATCAACACAACCATCATCATTATTATGATCCTCAACACCATCATCATCATCATCAACATCATTATCAACACCACCGTCTTAAATACAATCATCATCAACACTATACTATCATCATCATCAACACCATCAGCATTAACAGCAACATCATAATCAACACTATCACTATTAACAACAGCATCATCAACAACACCATGACTATCATCAATAACACAATCATCAGCAACAACAATATCAACATATTAATCATCACCATCATAAGCATCATCATCAACAACGTAATCATCAACAATATCACCATAATCATAATCAGCAATACCATTATCATCTTCACCATCACAATCATCATCAACACCATCATAAACGAAATCATAATCATCCACATCATCATCATCACCTTAACTTCAAAAATACCATCATCATCATCAACACAACCATTTTCATCATTATCATGATCCTCAACACCACCACCATCATTAAAATCATCATCAACAACACCATCATAAACACAATCATCATCAACAATATACTATCATCATCATCAACAATATCACCATAACAACAGCAACATCATCAACAATATCACCATAACAACAGCATCATAAACAACACCATGAACAACAGTATCATCAGTAAAAACAATATCAGTATCATTATCATCAATACCATCATCATCAACACCATTATCAACATATTAATCATCAACAGCATCATCATCACCACGATCAACACCACCATAATCATCATCAACAACATCATCATAAACACCATCATAATCATCAAATACAACACCATCATCATAAACAACATCATCATCAACAACAACACCATCATCAACAACAACACAATCATCATCATCATAAACAAAACCATCATAATCATCAACACGATCATCACCATCATAAACACAATCATCATCATCCACATCATCATCATCACGTTCACTTCATATATACCACCATCATTATCATGATCCTCAACACCATCATTAGCATCACCATCTTCATCAACGCAACCATCATCATCATTATCATGATCCTCAACACCACTATCATCATCATCATTTACATCATCATCAACAATATCACCATTAACAAAAGCATCATCAACAACACCATGACCATCAGCATCATCAACAACAATTCCATCATCAGCAACAACAATATCAGCATCATTATCGTCAATACCATCATCATCAACACCATTATCAATATATTAATCATCAACAACACCAGCATCATCAACACCATCATCATCAACACCATCATCAGCAGCAACATCATCATCAACAATAACACCATAACAATACCATCAACAACACCATGAACATCAGCAACATCACCATTACCATAACAACACCATCATCAACAACACCATGACCATCAGCATCATCAGCAACAAAACCATCATCAGCAACAATAACATCAGCATCATTATCGTCAATACCATCATCATCATATTTATCATTAACATTATCATCATCAACACCGTCATCAACAGCATCATCATCATTACCACTATCAACATCATCATCAACAACATCATTGTCATCATCATCATTATCATGTTCCTCAACATCATCATCAACAGCAACATCAACAATATCACCATTAACAACAGCATAACCAACAACACCATGACCATCAGCATCATCAGCAACAACAATATCAGTACCATTATTGTCAATACTATCATCATCAACACCATTATCATCATCAACAGCATCATCATCATCACCACCATCAACACCATCATCATCAACAACATCATCATAATACAGAAATAAACAATTAACAAAATGCTATCTCAGATGATATACGAGTACACACCAGACAAATTATCTGTCATCATGTAGTTCAACCAGTCACTATCGGTACCATCAAAAGTGAATTAAACCATTTTGAATCTTTAAAGGACCATGTACCAGTTTTTATTACTTTTCACAAACAATTCCCGAAAAATGTATATCTACTTCATGCAAGTGTGAAATAAGATTATCCCATTACACAGTATCACCCGTTAATAAATAGGCTTTGGATCACGAATTTCTAACTAGCTAGAAAAACAAGCATCTTATATGATCAAGACTAGTTGATAATTAGTTTTAGAAAGGGGCATAACTCTAGTGGTCATTGTCATAATTTGTTTTTCAAAATTTATTTCCACACTGATCATTCGGACCATTTCGCCAATTATCCTAAGGATGACAGAACTTGCCGAGTATGTATGATTATTTTATACTAATTTCTTTTAGTTTGGTTGCAGTGAAAGCTCAGAGCTAATATGAACCGCTCTCGAGTCCACTTCTAGGGTAAAACCAGTACTGAGTGGGTAAAACCAGTACTGATTGTTGTTTTTATGTGTGGCATCTGGTCAAGCTGAGGTTCGAACCTGCAACCTCTAGCGTGAGCAGCCAACATTCTATCTATTAGACTACCGCCCCACCCCATATGATTGTCACATTGATGTGTCTTTTTTATTAATTGAATTTTCTTAGGTAACATGTGCTTATTAAAAAGGTTGTTTGTTTTGATGTTTTATATAGTATTATATGTAAATAAATATCAGTTGCTTGTAAAAGAGTATTTTTGCTATTAAACTCACCTATGCCAGTGATGTTGCTTTTAATTCTTTTATTAATGTTAAGGGCTTGATGGAAGATTAATAAAAGTCTTAATCATTATGTTTAGGTTGAGGACTTTGGGGAAGATTAATAAAGTAATGTTTGGTATTATAATTATAGTTATTGTTATTATCATCATTTTTATTATTTTTTTTTTTTTTATTATTTTGTTCTTATTATTATCATTTTTATTACGAGTATTATGCCGGTAACGCGTTTGACTATCAATCCAGGGGTTTATTTATGATATATGATTTATATACAACATTATGTCTCATTATCATTCCTCTCTCACCGCTGATTCAAGTGGGAAAGTTATCAGTTACTTGCAGAGACATGGTGTGCTAGAGTATTTGTTAAGCTTTCAGGATCCTTGGAAACAGTGGTTAGGTTAACTGACTGTCTGTTAGCCATCGATGGCATAACAATGACATTAAATATTCAATTAATCAATCAAGAATATTATGACACCAATATGGAAAGCTACCTCAGAGGGAAAAGGAATACAAAATGATCACCATATATGTATTTATTTTATTTTTGATTATATCATTCACTTTCTGTCAGTAATTACTTGAAATCTTTAAGGAACTTTTTGATAAATTTCCACTATATCTAAACTGACATACCCAACAGTAATTATATCAGAAATTGTTTGTGTTTGCAACCCATATATATTTTACTTCCATTTCCAACAAGGGACATAACTCTAGTGATCAATTGTTACAAAAAGTACTTTTTTACCAGTATGATAGAAAACATGAAAAGCAATAGTTTTTTATAAAGTGTTATGTAGTAGAGATAGGTTCAAAATTGGTTATACATTCAAACACTGCTCTTGTCTTTTTTTTCTTTCATTTTTTTTTATTGAACGAATTACCAATTACTACTTTTTCTTAGTTGACGTGTGCACGTATTTAATAAGAGTTGGCTTTGATTAATTTAAAAAAAATACATGTTAATGAATTTCAGATGCTTACAAATTAACAGATCTACATGATTTGGAATTTAGTCATCAAATACTTAGATTTTTATTATATAAGTTTATATATAAGTTATGGTCATTTCATTTAAGCAAATAAGCTTTAGTACAAGCCCCTCCATACTCTCAATCTCATTCTTACAGGTGCTCGTTTGTGTAAAACCAATACATTAAAGGATGTGTTCAGGTTTAGTAAGGTGTACGGCTAATAAATATTGGGCATATCAGTATTTATTTGAAAATACAATGGACCAATGTTTGACGAACTTAAAAATTGGTTTTAGAGAATATGTCACTAAAAGGAAAACTTGTAGTAAACGACAATGACAACGACGAAGAGCTGAATAGCTGAACTAAGCTTAGCTCAGATAAGCTTAAAAGTGTATAATTCAGCTGAGCTTTGAATATATACATACATGTCAAAATTTGAATATTACAATATCATCACGACAGTTATGTGTTCAAGCCCAGTCTGGTCGGAGATTTTATGTCCGAGCCCAGTCTGGTCATAGATTTTATGTGGAAAGGGTTCTTGACAGCTACTTGCATTACAAGGATGGTAGACTAAATGCCAAGGTTGTCTTCAGACAACCCTTCTAGATGCCATATATGAGCTATACGTGTTGTGTCGAATATTCTGGTCAATTTCAATGATCTATTAATTTCTAAATAGGGAGTGAACGAAAGGTTCAATTAAACTTATGTTTTTCATTACACATATAACACCGCAGCGGTGAACTAGTGGTAAAGTGCCAACCTCGCATTCAGAAGATCATGCGTTTCATTCCCAAAAGACTTGAAAAACGGTGCTAGAAGCTTCCTCGCTTGCCGCTCAGCATTTAGTTGGCCGACACAGTGTCAGTTACATGTCTCTGGGTATGGTATGATACTGTAGTGTGGCAGCGCTTAGAATACTGCCTCAGGTAGACACCATTGTCGTTTTTACTTGTATTGAAACCGACGTTAAACACCATAATAAAACAACATAGTATATAAATAATTTATATTTGACGTCATTTACCTGAAATCTTTTGAACAACCGCACTGTAAGCCCTATACACAGTCATCTAACCTACAGCAGAAGGCCTTTTGAATGCGCCACCAGTACTAAATATTGCTAAAAATAAAAAACAAATCCTATAACATCGTGCGCAGGTGGGCATTTTTTTTTAATGGAACATTAAATAGTTATGCCCCTTGTATCATTTTAATAAACGTGAACTAACAGCCAAAGAAATTCAATGCATTTATTGTTTTAACTGGAAATCAATCAAATACTTATATATACACGTGTGTATGTATGCCTGATGGGTGTATGCGTTGGAGTAAAGGGACTTTATACATAGCTCCGATTTCTAAAATATTTTTTTTAAAAATGAAGCAGAAAATATATATTTATTTATTTATTTATCAAGTGCCCTACGAGATATGTTACCCTATATCGGAACTATGTATAGATGAGGGGATACGTCTGTACGTTTATAATACATATACAATGTATATGTGTAAAGACCACGTACATTTACAAGACGCAGCTCTTTTTTTTTTTCAAAAGAGTGCCTCTTGTACAACGTATTTATAATTAGGCAGGACGAAAGAAAGGTTCATAAAAAGCTTAGTAGTTGTGTTAAGTGTTGAGCAATGTCAATTTTAGAAACAAAGATGTTTCTCGGATTGGTGTTTATTTAATTTTAAAAGTATTTTTGAAATAATAATTAAAATAAAATATTCTTTAAGTGGATAATTATGATCATATTTTTATGTTTTAAAACGGTTAAATCTACTTTTTCAATGTTTCATTTTTTTTTCTTATACCATAGGTTATTTTAATGATGCCTAATGAAGTGTTTATTTTAATTGAATAATATTTATAACAATTTTGTGATAGTTGTGTTTATTTTTAAAGAGTTCTTATGGATAATATTGATTTTTATCTTTAATGATTATAATTTGGTTAGTTTTATATTTTTTAATTGTATGTGGTATGTGTGCGATGTTATGTGTGAATACTTTTATATGTATATCTGCTTTATGATAATACTACAATGAAGCTTATATGAGTGTTTATTTATGATTTTTATATGAGCAAATTTTATATGAGGATCTTTGTAATATGATAGATTTGTAGAGCAAAATTATATGAGTATGACTTATACATTTAAATGGTGTGTTTGATTTCATACTTTGTAAGATTTTATTATGAATGAATTTCATATCAGTACATTTTTTATACATGATTTTGTTTTGCAATTTATAGGAGCATCAATTGGTTAGGTTTTTATTACTGCATTGTATGAGTATTTATGACTTTTATATAATTGTATGCAATTTGTTTGAGTATTTATGACTCTTATATGATTTTATTATGTATGCAATTTGTTTGAGTATATTTTATATGATTTCATTAAATTTGCATTTTATGAGTATTTATTTATGACCATTTTATTATGCGGATTTTGTATGAGATTTTATTTTATATTCATGCATTCAAATTATATGAGTATGATTTATTAATAAGTCATTTGTATGATTTTATGGAGTATATTTATATGATTTTATTTTAAATGAGTTTATTTTTATATTATTTAATAATAAATATTTTTCTTATGCATTAATTTTGGATGATTTTTCCATGTGTTTTTTACATGAGTATCTGTTTTATATGGTTTTATTATGTATGCAATTCACTACTTCGTTTTTATATGATTTATTTTATGTGCAATTTTTACAATTAATAAATATTTATATGCAATTTATAAGAGTAAATAAATCTATTAAGTAAGATTTATATGAGTATTTTATATGATCATTTGGGTTTGGGTTTTATATAATTATATGAGTATATATTTATGAGTATTTTATATGATTTGATTTTATATGTTCAATATATGTGTATGTATATTATATGTACGAGTATATATGTATAGACTTTTATTGTGTATATAATTTAGATATGTGTATTTAATATAACTTTATTCAAAATATGTATTTTATAAAAGTATATAAAGTATTAGATATTAATATGTGATTAAAATTTTATGATTTATTATATGATGTGCAATTTTGATGTGTAGATCTATTATTATATTATGTATGCAATTTACACGAGTTAATTTAAATGATTTTATTATATGTGTTACTTATATAAATATTGTTCTTATATGATTTTATTATGTATGCAATTTATATGAGTATAATTTAAGATGATTTTATTCTGTATGCCATTTATATGAGTATAATTTTAGATGATTTTATTATATGTGTAACTTATATAAGTATTGATCTTATATGCTTTTATTATGCATGCCATTTATAGAGTATAATCTTAAATTATTTTATTATATGTTTAACTTATATAAATATTGACCTTATATGATTTTATTATGTATGCAATTTATATGAGTATAATTTCAGATGATTTTATTATATGTGTAACTTATATAAATATCGATCTTATATGATTTTATTATGTATGCAATTTATATGAGTATAATTTTAGATGATTTTATTACATGTGCAATTTATATGAGTATCATGTTTACAGTGTTTAATATGTTCATTATAAGTTTTTTAGGTGATTTTTTCATGATGCCTACTTAATTATTTTTAATTTGAACTTTTTATGCAAATAACATACAAGTGTGTGCTTTGAGTATGTTTATGGTTTATTAAGATGTATACTTCAACTTATAATTTATTTATTAATTTTCACGATTTCATGTTGTGTATAGCTTGATCTAAATTGTTTGTTTTATATAGGTATTTGTTTTGTATTAGTTTATGATGTATGCAATTTATATCAGCTTTTTTTTTATTGACTTTTTTCTTTATATATACTTTATTTTATGATATCTGCAGTTTATTCTAGTTATGTTATTATGTGTGCAATTTATATGTGTTTATTCTTATATTATTTCATAATATATATTTTTTGTGGGCATCAATTTTGGATGATTTTTCAAAGTGCTTTTTACACGAGTATCTGTTTTAATATGACTTTTTTATGTATGCAGTTCATTACTTTATTTTTTATATGATTTATGTGCATTTTTCACATGTTCTTATGTTATGGTATTAATAAGAGTTAATTTTTATTATTTATATTTTGTATGATTTACTACATGCAATTATTTTTATGTAAGATTTATACGATAATCTAATTTATACGAGTATTTTAAATGATCATTTGGGTATGTGTTTTATGTATTTATATGAGTATCTTGTATTTTATATGATAGTTTATGGATTTATTTTATGTAATCATATGAGTATATATTTATATGAGTAAAAATTTATATGAGTATTTTATATGATTGTACAAATATATAATTTATATAATTATAAGAGTCACTATTTTATATGAGTATTTTAAATAATTGTATAGATATATAATTTATATAATTACAAGAAAAACTATTTTCTATGAGTATTTTATATGATTGTATAATTATACTTAGTATGTTTATATAGTAATATGAGTATCTATTTTTTTTAAATTATATGAGTATCTGTTTAATACGAGTAAATTTTGTATTTAAATATTATTTTTTTGTATATTATATGTTGTATGAATATATAATTGTAATTAAAGTATATGATTCATTACCATAAACAAGTAAAATAAACTAGTCTACAATAAATAATATACAGATACTTGCATTATGCATGAATAGACAAAACCCCTAAACATATTTTTTTTTTTTTTTTATTTTCATAGAAAGGGCTTCTTAAAATCCAATCGCATGTTAATAAATGCAAAGACAGTGAAACTATTATGTGACAGCGGTACATCAAACATTTCTGATGAAACTTAATACAGGACTTGCTTTCCTCTACTCTTTCAGATTGTAAGTATTCAATGTATTATCATCTCAAGGATTATAATAGTTGTAATTCAGTATCATTCAAATTCAATAAAATAGATGTTTATTTAATATCAGTATGCATACATGGTAAATTGCCTGATTACTGCAGAAGAATGATTAACATACAGAGGTAATGAATAATTACATCTGTACAGAATTTTGATTTATTCTTCTATTGTAACCTAACGCAGATTATGCTGTCAACACTTAGGTGGAACTGGAGCAGAATGTAACAACCAATGTTGTTACATTCTGCTCCAGTTCCATCTATTGTAACCTTTCACAGATTATGATGTCAACAATTAGGCGGGACTGGAGCAGAATGTAACAACCAATGTTGTTACAGATGGCTCAAGATTTTACCCACCATGCAATGTGTTAACTCTATTTAATGCACATTATCAAATACAGCATCTATTTTATTGAATTTGAATAAAATATTGAATACAAATATCCTAAAAGCAATATCATTTACGTAGAATCTCCAATTAAAAACACAAATACAAAAACGTAATCGTGATGGAAACGTGTAAATTACATAACCAAAACATAATTACGTGTGCTAAATTCTTCAAAATCTGAAATGTTTTGTGTACCGCCAAGTGGTTGTTAATGGTTAAAATGTTAATTGTGCGCTAGCAGCAGTGTATTTCAAAAAGCCTTCCTGTGATTTACAACAGGCCCAAATTTATCAAATAATAAATCCCATGTTAAAAAACATTAACGATATATAATCTATTCAGTGCAGATACAATTACAAGTACAGGCTGATACTAACATAAGTTCTACTACTACTACTTGCATTACTTCTAATAATTAATGTCTAGTAATATCAGTTGTAAAATAATGATAATAGATAAATATTAAATATACAATATAATATGATATAATATTATTGCTTTATTTGTCTTAACTGATTGTAATACTGAATCTGCTTTAATTATCCTAATAAGTTTTATGTGTCAATTGCCACAACAATGTTTTATTTATCATAATTACTGTATATGTTTTAATTGTCTTAATAATTTTAGTGTTAATTGCCTAAATTATGTTTAGTATATCCTATAACTGAATGTTTTAATCATCCTAATTAGTTTTATGTTTTAATTATTCGAATTAATGTTATGTGTTAATTGCCACAGTGTACGTTTTATTTATTCTCATTACTGTATATGTTTTAATTGTCTTAATTATTTAACATGTTAATTGCCTGATTATATGTTTAGTATATCCTATAATTGAATATGTTTATATTATCGTAATTAGTTTTATGTTTTAATTACCAGTGTATGTTTTACTTATCCTAATTACTGCATAAGTTTTAATTGTCTTAATTAGATGTATGTGCTAATTGCCTGAATGTATGTTTTATTTATCCTAATTACTGCATAGCTTTTTATTGTCTTAATTAGGTGTATGTGCTAATTGCCTGAATGTATGTTTTATGAATCCTAATTACTGTATATGTTTTAATTGTCTTAATTATTTTACATGTTAATTGCCTGATTATATGTTTAGTATATCCTATAATTGAATGTTTTAATTATCCTAATTAGTTTTATGTTTTAATTACCAGTGTATGTTTTATTTATCCTATTTACTGCATAGGTTTTAAATGTCCTAAGTAGTGTTTTGTGTTAATGACCTGAATGTATGTTTTATTTATCTTATTTACTGTGTATGTTTTAATTGCCCTAATTAGATTTAATGTGTTAATTGCCTTCATGTATATTTAGTTGATTCTATTTCTGAATATGTTTAAATGTCCTAACTAATGTTTTATGTTAATTGCCTGAATGTATGTTTTATTTATCCTATTTACTGCATAGGTTTTATTTTATTGTCTTAATAAGGTGTATGTGCTAATTGCCTAAATGTATGTTTTATTTATCCTTATTACTGCATATGTTTTAATTGTCTTAATTAGGTGTATGTGGTAATTGCCTTATTGTATATTTAGTTGATTTTATTACTGAATATGTTTAAATGTCCTAAGTAGTGTTTTGTGTTAATTGCCTGAATGTATGTTTTATTTATCCTATTTACTGTATACATTTTAATTGCCCTAATTATATTAAATGTATTAATTGCCTAATTGTATATTTAGTTGATTCTATTACTGAATATGTTTAAATGTCCTAACTAGTGTTTTGTGTTAATTGCATGAATGTATGTTTTTTTTTATCCTATTTACTGTTTGTTTTAATTGCCCTAAATAGATTTATGTGTAAATTGCCTAATTATATATTTAGTTGATTTTATTACTGAATATGTTTTAATTATCCTAATTATTTTTTTGTGTTTATTTGTATGAGTGTATGTTTTATTTATCCTAATAACTGACTTATATTTTAATTGTCCTCATAAGTTTTTTGTGTTAATTACCTACTTGTATGTTGAGTTTATCCTAGCACTGAATATGTATTATCTATTCTAATAACTGTATATGTTTTAATTGCCCTAATTAGATGTATGTGTTAATTGCCTATTTAGTTGATTTTATTACTGAATATGTTTGTGTTTTTTTTAAATGTCCTAACAAGTGTTTTTTGTTAATTGTCTGATTGCATGTTTAGTTTATCCTAGCACTGAATATGTTTAACCTATCCTAATTACTGTGTATGTTTTAATTGCCATAATTAGATTGATGTGTTAATTGCCTTATTGTTTATTTAATTGATTTTATCACTAAATATGTTTTAATTATCCTAATTAGTTTTATTGTTTTAATTTGTATGAGTGTATGTTTTATTTATCTTCATTATTGCTTATGTTTAATTGCCCTAATTAGATTTATGTGTTAATTGCCTAATTGTATATTTAGTTGATTCTATCACTGAATATGTTTTAATTATCCTAATTAGTTTTTTTTTGCTAATTGGCTGAGTGTATGTTTTATTGATACTATTTACTGAGCTATAATTTAATGGTCCTAATTATTTTGTGCGTCATTAACCTAATTATCTCTGTCCTTATCCACTTAATGAATATTTTTACATATTTTTAGATAAGTCATTCATTACAAGAATTTTTTTAAAAAACTAATGACATTTGCTCAAAATGTATATGATTGATTTCCAGCTTAAAATGCTTAAAAATATTTTTATATTTGGATAATCAAAGGAACATAACTACAAATTTTAAGAAGTGTCATCAATATTGACAACTTTACTTATAACTAATTTGACTTATTACTTATACAAAGAGTTCAAAACCTACTTGTGCAACCCCGCGGAATGGGCAGAATCAGTCTTTAAACATTTATCTCAAAAGAATAGAATAATTTATCTCAAAAGAATAGAAAAATCTATCTCAGAAGAAGAGGAACGTGTACTTGGAGTAGAAATATTTAAACATACCATTTAATGAAAGAAATCAAGCTCTTATGATTCCTGTAAATATTGTCAACAAACACGGAGTGATCAGAAAAGCTCACCTAGAGCATTATGCTCTCAGGTGAGCTAAAGATACAAAGCTGACTTTGAGCCTATGACTCTAGTGAGCTAATACAGAATACATTTGATAACCTTTCTGTACTACACTGGTGTCACCCCTTGAAACGGGGCTAGAACAAATGAATTAATCCCATAACATGCTACAGTAGAATAGAGCATGTGCTGAGAAGGACAACTGCAGCATATACATACTAATATTGGTCTCTTGTAATTCCTTTTAGAATGACACATGTCGTTAATATATTATTTGTTTTATACTGTATTATATAATTGTAAGCTAAGGTCGAAGGTCCAAGTCTTGCTTGCTCCAAAAACTTTATGTGAGAAAGTTTGCCAGTTACTTGCTGAAGGATGGTGGTAATCTGATTCTAGCCAAGGTCTTCCATCAATAAAAACTGGATATGCCATATAACATTTCACGTGTTGAAAACTCCATTCCAAATTGTTTATATATTATATGTGGCAGTTGAAACCAAGTGTGGGAAGCTCTGTGAGTCACAACTGTTGTTACTTTAACCAGTACTTCAGTAGAATAGAAGCAACAAGAGTACATACACATATAGAGATTTGTAATGTTTCAGGATGACCATATAACAAAAAGAGGGAAACTATTATATAAGAATATGACATATTACACGAGCAGAGTTTACTTAACTTTCAACTTCTAGTCTGTATATCTTCCAACACAACCAACCATCTGCACTGACAAATACTACATTACTGCTGGGGACCAGTCTCACATCACTGGGTGACAACCTACTAAAATAGTCAATATCATTTAAATGTCTCATTAAAACTTGCATGGACAGTGCTAAAATGCATAAATAAAACAAAGTTTTATACTGTATTATACAATTGTAAGCTACGGTCGAAGGTTCGAGTCTTGCTCGCTCCAAAAACTTTATGTGAGAAAGTTTGTCAGTTACTTGCTGTGAAGGACAGTGGTTCTGCTTAGCTTCTTCCTCCATCAATAAAAACTGGATATGCCATATAACATTTCACGTGTTGAAAACTCCATTCCAAATTGTTTATATATTATATGTGGCAGTTGTAACCAAGTATGGAAAGCTCTGCGAGTCACAAATGTTGTTACTTTAACCAGTGCTTCAGTAGAATAGAAGCATCAAGAGAACATACATGTATATAGATTTGTAATGTTTCAGGATGACCATACAACAAATAGAAAGAAACTATTATTTTAGAATATGACATACAAGACGAGCAAAGTGTACTAACTTTCAACTTCTAGTCTGCATATCTTCCAACACGAGTAAACCATCTGCCACGACAAATACTACATTACTGCTGGGGACCAGTCTCACCTCACTGGGTGGCAACCTACTAAAATAGTCAATATCATTTAAATGTCTTGCATTAAAACTCGCATGGCCAGTGCTAAAATGGATTAATAAAACAAAGTTAATGAGAAAAAGGGAAATTGAAAAAGTCCAAAGTATATATATAGCAAACTTCCTTAAGTGGAAAGGTGTACAACTAGGGTATCGAATATGTCGTTCATTTTTTATACTTTCAGAAAAAGCAATATCGAATATCATTTTATTTTGAAGAAAAAAACAATGAAAACAGGCAGCTGTGCAATGTGTACGAGACTGAGTAGAGAACAGGATATTGTAATACTCACCATCTGAAGCAAGTTATGTACTGTCACCATTTCTGTTTTAACTCCCAACCAAACAACACAGATCAGTCTGCAATCAACTCCTAAAAATAAAATGTTTATTTAAGTTTTTATTTTAACAAATATGGTACTGTTCAGCTTATTTAAATACTGTATCTGACCGGGGATCCAGATTTGACAAATTATCACTACATTGTCTTGGTTTAAACGCTGTTTTTTATACAAATATACAGGCGTAAAAGAAGGCCCTACACAATATACATGGAAGTGTGTTTACTTAATGGCTCCTGTTAAATATAAATATATTATAAATATACATGAAAAGTACATGCGGAGTATCTGCGGTGTGTGTTGCATTCTCCCATTTCAGTACAAGCAGTGACGAATATATTTTAACACTTAAAAGTCGTTTCAGGTTAGCTAGCTTTGAACAACCGAACTTTAATCTATAAGCGGTTGAAATTCGTTCCCTCCCCGACGGCTGGTTAATTTTCCAATTTGTTACAATTTGTTTTGTAACAAAAATAATAACATAAAAATATCTTTGACTTGCGTGTATATTGTTTAGTTTCCTCTGAAGATGAACCTCCCTGCTCTCTGCTTAGGCACACAAAACCACGTTACAGACGATAATCAGACAAAACCAGTCTCTTAGACGACAATCACACAAAACCAGCCTCGCAGACGACGTAACCAAGGATACGCACGTGATGGCGACCTGATAATGTTATAAAAAAAGTTTCAATCAGTAAAAATATGATTGTTTTATATTATGCATGGTAATAAGTTAATACAAAAATTAATACAATTGCTGTTAGCATAGCTATGCAGTCGATGCTTTTTGAATGCGTTTTTTGTTATCTTTGTATAAAGTGTTTATGGAAAGAGCCGAACTTGTGGCTCGACCCTATTGAACACATTACAGGAACACAAATATGTTGAAATCAACATATAAATGACCGTGTTGTAATGTTGGCAGCTGCGGCAGACCAAGTTTGAAACGAGAATCGGCAATGTAGTCTAGACTTCCTTTTATGTGCATAAAGGTCAGGAAAATACACAAACGTTATTAAACTAAATGAAAACAATACACATATGTAATAAAACATCACATAAAAGAAGAGAAAAACACACTATAACTCACGCTACCGCCCAAAATCCAATGTTAAAACACCTCCTTCTAGTTAGAATTCACAGTACAAAATGACGCGGGCGGTGCCCCGTCAATAGTCGGATGTACTGTCAAGTGACTTTTGACCAATGAAATGTAAACCGGAAAATAACGAGGGTTTTTTATTGGTTAAAACGTTTCCCGCGATAAGTATCATGTGATGCAATTAACTTTGAGTGAATTGATTTTTGGCAAGTCAAAATATAGCCTAGGTGCGAAAACATGACAAAGCAATCTGATTACTTAATTTCGCTCTGTGTTGATAGTTTAAAGTGTAAAGAATGAAGAGTTTAAGCTGCCAATTTGTGTTATTTTGATAAACACATGTTTGCGCATTATAGACAAAGTTTAAATGCAATCTAAATATCCTCCGAGGTCGCCTTTTTAATAAAGCATATACTTGTAATACATAACAATATTCTCAGAGGCTTACATTTTTGTTTTAAGATACCATAAAATATATCCGTCTATCTTTATGGAAAAGCGGGCCCAGTTAGCCCAGTCGGTAGCGCGTCTGACTATCAACCCAAGGGTCGTGGGTTCGAATCCCCGCCCAGTCCCATTCCTCGTGATGATTGATGTTTGACATTGCTTCGCATTGCCACTTGTCTCTCACCACTGATTCAAGTGGGAAAAGTTGTCAGTTGCTTGCGGAGATGGGTGTGCTCGAGTACTGGCTTACCTTCCAGTACCCCAGGAAAGAGTGGTAAGGTTGAATAATCGTCTGCCAGCCATTGATGGCATAAAATGACGCTAATCAATAACTATTCTCTAAATGCTGAGCGCCAAGCGAAAAAGCTTCTAGTACCATTTTCAAGTATTTAATATAACCCCGACGATCGGGGATCGAATCCGTGCACGACCTACTGCAGCCGAACGCTCTACCCACCCCTAGACGGTATCAACTGTGGTTTAGAAAGAACGAAGGATTAAAGAAAGAACGAACGTACGAACATATGTTAGGCTGACCAGCAAAATGAAGACTATAGTGGGAAACAACTAGGATTACACTCCGTGTATAAAAATTAACAAGTTAACCTTCGAAGAATGTATGCTGTCTGAAGCTAAAACACTGGTACCTGCAGAATAACAGAGTTTCAGCAAATCGTGTGCCAACACGGACACCAACACGAAATCATGACAACTAACGTTATCCATCGTGCTATCGTGTCCTCGACCCACCAACACGAAAACTCAATAAATTAAGTATTTGTATTGTTTTCTTGTCGGCGAGGCGAAGACACGATAACAAGGCAGCACGTGAAATAAAAGACACCATCACGATGCATTTATACCCGCAAATACGACAGCTCTGGATCGTCTAATCGTCTATATGAAAATAATTATTTATGAACAACTGTACAATAATATACAGACCAGATTACGGCGAGTGCGCCTAGCTGCAATGCAAACCGTAGGCACAATATCAAGGCATCTACCAACCCAATATAACTGGTGTCGACCATGACTTACATACTATGGTTTTATATACGACACATCTTGACTGGACGGACAGATTTACATACATAAACTGATAGCTTTATATGAGTAGGATTTAGTTATGGATTCACGACTACTCACATGCTATATAAAGGACCGACATAGACGCCCGTTGGACCATGAAGATACAGTGAAATCATATCGTTTTATTTATTCAGAAAAAAACATTTTTTTTCGTTATACAAGTCTCTCTTTGTGACACGTTTTTAAATAAATATTTAAACGAGGATATTTAAACGCGTTAGATTATAGAAAGTCTTTTTTTTTCTTCAAAGAGAATTTAACTTCTTCATTGCAATGTTATCTTTTGTGAAAGTTTACATCAGAAAAATAAAAGAGACTGGTTTCTTATATACATGCACATTGTACTTTTGTAATTGTTAAAACTTTTGGATTGATTTGTCACGTAAATATATTGTAAATATAATACGAGGGTTGTTCGATAAGTTCGTGGACTTTCGCTGTAAATTTCGTACGATAGTATATAATTGGGTAGTGTGCTGTTTTATCTGTACAATAATATTAATTTTCTGCATTTAAGAGAGAATTGAATACACTTTCACGAGATATATAATTGTTTTATTTTTTTTTAGAAAGTCTCTCTCTATTAAAAAAGTCCACGAACTTATCGAACAACCCTCGTATATGTTGTGTATGATAAGGCGCTACTAGTTTGTGACTTGGCTTTCTTCTATGTTTGTACAGAATTGTGTTTAAATTTCTTTCGACTGCCAATCCATTCTTTTTTACAAATTCTTTAATCAATAAAAAATGTCTGGTCTGAAAAAAGCAACACCGCGACGGAAACAAAAATACATTTTAGTGAAGTGAGGAAATGAATAACATGAATTAGAAATAGTGAAAAATTTCACCACATTTCCTGTACTAGCTTACTATATACCGCCGATCTATCTATCACTTTTCTGGAACATTCATCACCATAGAATTTGTATTAATTGTCGGTCTCAGGTCATTATTGATAACATGCAATCCAACCCTATTGTTTATGTAAATCGTTAAGTAATTAAATTGTGTGATTTATAAACATTTAAAACCACATATCTCGCGAGAATGTATTCGGTCCAGCAAACAAATGCGGAGCTAACAAGTTTATTGAGGGCCTCATGGAAGGTTGACTTTTTCAAATGATTTCTCTCGTAAAGTAAATACTATTATTATTATAATCATTATTATTATTATTATTATTATTATTATTATTATTATTATTATTATTATTATGAATATTATTATTATCATCATCATAGTGGAACTACGTACAAAAATACAGATACAAATTTACAATTATAGTTTCAGCATAGTTATTGTTAATCGCATCGAGTTATTTGTTATAAATATTAGACTTATATCTTAAGATGTGGCAATAGAATCCCGTGAATTGACGACCTGTATAACGAATAAGCCACACGCATTTTCAAAGTAAATAACTGACAACAAAACTGATGGACGACATAAGGGTTTATTCCTATTGTTAAGGATGTTGCTCAGGCGCGTAGCGTTGTAAACTCAGTTACTCTACAGAGTAACAACTCAGTTACTCTACTGAGTAACGTTTGAAATCAAAGCTGCGGGTAATTATTTTGCTTGATTAATGTGTTCTACCCCAATGAAGCATTAAAGGTTGAAAAGTCACCATTTTCCCGTTCATTTCTAAGTTTCCCTTGAACTCAACCCATAGAAGGGGAAATCCCCCTACCCACTGAGTAACTTCCTAATTTGTCACGTTACAACCATGTTCCTGATAAATGTCATAGAATAGGTGTTCTAGTTTTTAATGTTACCATGGAAACAGAATAGGGTTGTAAAAGAAAACATAACCTTAGTCTAAACAAAGAGATTATATAAACATTACACGTTTTTATTACTACATAAAATGTTTAAAAATAATTTTAAAAAGATGAACTATTGGATAAGGAAATTTATATTTAAGTCAATTTAAAAGGAAAACATGGGGAACTATTTTTTAATTGACTAGGCGTATCCATCTAGCACTCGTGTCATGGATTACATTACTAGTATACAAGACAAAACTCGTATAGTGTTTCTTACATATTGTTACATTCATAGAGTTACATACATAGTTTTCACACATATTATTGCATACATAATGTTACATACATGATGTTATTTACATGGTATTACATACATGGTGTTACATAATTTGTGTTACCTACATGGTGTTACATACATGGTGTTAGCCACATACTGTTACAAACATAGAGTTACTTACATGGTGTTGCTACATGGTGTATATACGTGGAAATAGTGTTACACGCATATTGTTTTATAAAGATGTTACACATATAGTGTTGCATACACGGTGTTATATACAAAGTGTAATAAACAAAGTGTTACATACATAGTGTTACATTCATGTTTTTACTGACATTGTGTTACATACATGGTGTTACATATATAGTGTTGCATATGATGTTGCATTCATAATATTACAGACATAGTATAACATACATAGGGTTACATACATAGAGTAACTGACATGATGTAACATACATGATGTAAGGATACAAACTGTAATATACATAGTGTACCATACATGGTGTTACCTACATATGGTTACATACACAGTGTTGCAAAATTAGTGTTACACGCGTAGTTGTAAACAAAATGATACATACATGAAGTTACTTACACACATAGTGTTACATACATTGTGTTACACACAAATCATTACATGCAGAGTTACACACATATTGTTTCATACATATTAGTACATAAAAGGTTTTACAAATATATACGTTACATACATTGTGTTATATACATAACGCTGCATACATAGTGTTATAAACATAACGTCACATACATAGTGTTACATACTTGGTGTTACTGATATTATGTTATATAATTATATGGTAATGCATACATTATTTTACATACATAGTGGTAAATACATCAACTTGACCTGACAATCCTTCTATAGTATCACGATTACCAACTTGACCTGACAATACTTCTATAGTATCACGATTACCAACTTGACCTGACAATACTTCTATAGTATCACGATTACCAACTTGACCTGACAATGCTTCTATAGTATCACGATTACCAACTTGACCTGACAATACTTCTATAGTATCACGATTACCAACTTGACCTGACAATGCTTCTATAGTATCACGATTAACAACCTCACCTGACAATACTTCTATAGTATCACGATTATCATCTTGACCTGACAATACTTCTATAGTATCACGATTACCAACTTGATCTGACAATACCTCTATAGCATCACGAACATCAAATTAACCTGACAATACTTTTTTGGTATCACGATTACCAACTTGACTTGGCAATACTTCTATAGTATCACGATTATCAACTTGACCTGACAATACTTTTATGGTATCACGAATAATAACTTGACTTGACAATACTTCTATAGTTTCACGAATATCAACTTGACCTGACAATACTTTTATGGTATAACGAATATCAACTTGACTTGACAATACGTTTATAGCATTACGACTGATCCCTCTTTTCAAACCTAAGTACACTTAAATATATACTAGTATCAAGACAACTGTATCTTGTACTTCTGTATTAACTTCTTAATTTCGCAAGCAGTCCCGTATGATGTATTTGGAACTAAAGACAGAAGACACTAGATTACAAATACCTGTAATTTGATGACGTCATCGGGGTCCTTTTTCTTCAAACACGTTTGACAGTCTGATATACTGCAGCGGTGTCTCATCTGGCAATATAAGAAAATAATTATTTACTAAAATTACCGTCAATGATTATGATTATAATGATGATGCTGCTGCTGCTGCTGATGATGATAATAATTGTTTAAATAAAATGTGTTGTTTTTTTTTTAATTTTACAAATTTGACAAATTTATAGTGCATAATGTAGTGCTCAAACACTGCTTGTAAAAGAGTTTCTCCCAAAATATCTTAAAAATTCACGAATAATCTCAAAAAATGATTCATTGTAAATACTATTTTTATCAGGATTAATTTAGAATTCGATGGTTAATTAACAATCAATGGAGATTTAATACAGTTAATATAATTCAGAAATGATCAACGTACCGTTCCAGAGTTCGAACATAAAATCAACTTATCCGCCAGTCATCTTTGGTTGATGACCAGAATTGTGTGTGTGTTCATGTCAACGCTCTAGAAGAGTGAATTTTAGACCATTATAAATTAATTCCTAAATTATTTTTAAACAACAAAAAAAAAAAAAAAATAAACAAAAAATTTGGATGAAAAATCTAGCAATTTAATTATAATCAATTTAACTACAAATACAGAATAAAAACGGACGGACCACATGGTAACTAAGTACGTATCTTGCTGGAAAGGAGCCGGCATGTGATGCTCTAAAATTGAAAAAAACAAAAAACAACGCAAAACAACCTTTTACAGAATAAATTCATTAGTGATTCACAACTATTGATATGCTTCTCGAATCGGCATCTGGAATGACAAAATATAGATCTATATATACACATTCACAAGTCGGCATCTGGAATGACAAAATATAGATCTAAATATAAACGTCCACGAGTCGGCATCTGGAATGACAAAATATAGATCTACATGTACACGTACACGAGTCGGCATCTGGAATGACAAAATATAGATCTACATGTACACGTACACGAGTCGGCATCTGGAATGACAAAATATAGATCTACATGTACACGTACACGAGTCGGCATCTGGAATGACAAAATATAGATCTAGATATAAACGTTAACGAGTAGGCATCTGGAATGACAAAATATAGATCTATATGTACACATCCACCAGTCGGCATCTGGAATGACAAAATATAGATCTATATGTACACTTTCACGAGTCGGCATCTGGAATGACAAAATATAGATCTATATGTACACGTACGGGAGTCGGCATCTGGAATGACAAAATATAGATCTAGATATAAACGTACACGAATCGGCATCTGGAATGACAAAATATAGATCTATATGTACACATCCACCAGTCGGCATCTGGAATGACAAAATATAGATCTATATGTACACTTTCACGAGTCGGCATCTGGAATGACAAAATATAGATCTATATGTACACGTACGGGAGTCGGCATCTGGAATGACAAAATATAGATCTAGATATAAACGTACACCAGTCGGCATCTGGAATGGCAAAATATAGATCTTTATGTACACATCCACCAGTCGGCATCTGGAATGGCAAAATATAGATCTATATGTACACGTTCACGACGATAAATGATAACAATTTATGACAGTGGACAAGATCACAAGAACCCACTGTAGTAGAATGTTTACCTTCCCGACTCTATAAACATATATATGACGCCTGTCTCAGAAACATCTCTTACACCTTTGTATGGACATTTATTTTATTTTTTTATCTATGGTATGCAAATAGATCTAGATCTATATAGTTTTATTGGTAACTTTATTCTGGAAAAGCCTAATAACATTATAGATCTAGATTTCTATTACGGAAACAGCAAATTTTTTTTTTATATAGAATCTATCCTCTCAATAGTCCGCGTTATAAATTTCGAAAGAAAATGTTTCTTTATTTATATATACCACTAAAAACTATATATATCTGGTACATGTCACAGTCTAAGGAGAAATAATATGCAGCCATGTAGATATATATCCCTTGTATACCTAATACCGCGATATACCTATTGTCGTGAATGTCCGTATAATAACAATCGGGCAAGACATGCGCAAAGCTCCAAGTTCCGTTAGCGTCGGCATTTGTTTGCATTTCGTATCAGCAACTGCTTTTTTTAACTCAGAACACTTGAGTAACCTTATTACTGTTAAATATTGATGCCATTCTTTACATGGTTGAACTTTTTTTAGTCTCGTGGTATTAGGTATAACCAGTATACACTGTTACATAAAAAGCATGATTTTTGCTCCATAAACAGACCTACTGTATATCTACTGTAGAGTTCACATAAAAAAAAAACGCTATCAATGACTGAAACATATGCCCAAAATAATGTCCATGTATTTATCACTTAAGTCCAATGAGAGCAGATCTAATAGAGAAACAAGAGAAGTATGTAAAACTGTTATTGAACCGTTATTATACGTAATTTAGAGAATCGTTAAATAAAGAAATAACTAGAGTTTGTGGAATCCGGTTTATATAGTGTTTAACGCAACTTCCGGTATACAGAGGATAGTGAAAGTTTAGTCGTTTGACTGTCAGTATGCACTATGTTTTATACATTAATTGTGCTATCTCTGATCTTCTGTAAAAAGAAAAAAGAAAAACAACAAACATTTCCAAATCAGCACATCCTGTTTGCGTTGTATTTTCGCTACTTCATTCCTTGTTGGGTTCTGTTTTTAAAACATGGTGACACCATTTTATATAAAACGTAATAGCCTAAGTGACGTCAACATTATGACGTAACGTGATATACAGACACTGCTCAAAATTGCACGCATCAACATAACAGTACATTCTGCGTACATTGGAGTGCGGAGCGCATGGTCCAGTGGCAGAGCACCGAATCCATGATCAGAGGGTCTTGGGTTCGATTCTCCACCACAGTTATGTGTGGTGTCCTTGAGCAATACACGTTTCCGCATATGCTTAGTACTAGTTCTACCAAGAAGACTTCAAGGTTTATATTCTTGCTCTGTATTGCTTTATTATTAACCTGAGATAGTATAATTTTACTAAGTTTCAAATACTTCATTTCTTTACACACCAACAAAAAGAGGACTCTTAGAAAAGAGAGGACATTTATCGGGTCCTCTCTTTGTATATCTCTATAATCAGTTGCTCTAAACTTTATCATGCTGTTGGAGAAAGAAAACGAGGGTCCTCCATTTTCCCGATTTTTAGTTGTGTTAGGATTTTGTTCACACAAATGACTCGACTGTGTGTATAATTTTTCAACTAACAAACACAAGACCAGAAGATGATTTCGTCATGACGTCAGTGCGGTACGTCATTGTGGTCACATGACTGACAGATGAATCTCCTGTGTCAGGGTAAGTATTTATTTTTTCGTTTTTGTAAATTTTAACATATATTTATTGTAAAATCATCTATAACAAAATAGAAGCTTTACAATCATATACCGACTACTCGGCTGAGTTAGAATTTAGACTACCAGTTTAACCGTTCTGTCACCAGTTTTCGCGAAACATGGTTTTGATATGAATTAACTTGTATCAAATTCAACCGAAACTATTTGAATACATGGCTCTGTTGTCATCTTTGCAACGCATTGACACATTAAGCAAGATTTCATTCTACAGGTGTGTAGCTATAGCGCCATTGACTAGACACAGTGAAATTTAATGGGTGTAGGTGTGGGTCTCCAGCTGAAGGGAATACCGAAATCTAAGCTCAATACATAGATCTACAGCGTTGATATTATAACAGAACATGGCCATCTGAGCCTTTCGAGGTTGGAGAACATGATTTACTCTCGGTTCCGAATATTATTTTTAGAATGCAAATCGTTGCAATTTTTGCCACTATTATTTGCACAATTTCATTTAATTTATCTGCCAAAACACAAAATTATCTGTATATCCGAACGACAACATCACAAATACTGCGGGGAATAAAATGCAACAAAACAGTGAAATGTTGTTATTTGTTAACACTATACGCAAATTAGGTCATCTAATAATATAAAAAATGATATAAGATTTTTTTTTAAAATCCA
Organism: Panopea generosa; assembly: GCA_029582155.1. Lineage (NCBI taxonomy): Eukaryota > Metazoa > Mollusca > Bivalvia > Adapedonta > Hiatellidae > Panopea > Panopea generosa. The sequence goes on from CM055897.1 coordinate 41,465,064, forward strand.
AGTGCCCTTGTCCCCTGTCTTGATCCAACGATGGATAATACAAACTATCAGTGCACATTAAAACATAAACTTAATAGTTTGAATTAAGTATATTTATGTATGTAAAAAACACACACAAATAAACCTTTGTCAGATGCAGAAATCGTTACGCAACACTGTTCAAGGTTTAGAGTTGTATGTGTGCTTTTAATTCAGTGTAGATCGCATATTAAAATAACATTTGTATTTCGCATTTATGTTATATTCGTAATGTATTTATCGAGGACCAAGACCTATATGAAGCTATCTCTAATTCCTTTCGAGGGCGTAAAGTAAATATAGTCCAACTCAATATAGACCAAAGAGATACTGACAAGTTCGCGCTAAGCGTTCGATATGTAATATGTCAAAACGATTGAATTGATTGATTGAATATTTAGCGTCATTTTTATGCCACCGAGGGCTAACAAACGATCAGTTAATATAACCGCTGTTTCCTGGGATCCTGAAAGGTTGACCAGTACTTGAGCACATCCCATCTCTGCAGGTAATTGATAACTTTCCCAATTGAATCAGAGGTGAGAGACGAATGATAAGAGACAATGTCGTATATCAATCATCACGGAGACTGTTGCCGGGCGGGGATTCGAACTCACAACCCCTGGATTGATAGATGCTTTACTAACATTCAAAATGAAAATATTAATATTAATAAAATATGTTTCTATCAACTTAATATAGCTTATTATCTGACAACGTTAATTTTTTGTAATCTGTTGTAATTATCATAAGGCAGGGGAGTGGATTTCTGGGCGTTGCTAAAACCATTTTGCAATTGAATAATAAAACAAAATGTGTTTAGATATAAAAATAGAGACAAAAACATCTGGGTTAGCATTCAATGTATGTAAAGGAGTCTTTAGAGCGCGATCTTATATTGAATATAAAATAAACTAGTACGTTATAATTGTAGCATCGCCCAGATATAAATATACCAACTCCTCATTGGTATTAAAAACAAACTGCTACTAAGCGGGTGGTAGTGTAATGAACAAAATGTTGACCGCTCACACCAAAGGTTGTAGGTTCGACCCGATGCCTCCAAAAAACTAAGTAAAGATGGGACACGAGGGCGGTTCATATAATCTCTGGGCTGTATTCACAATCGAGCACAAAAAGTATAATCTAAACTGCTACTGTGCGTGGGAAGAGAACTAAGATGGATGGAAATAAAACTGCTAGTTATGTATCCTGCCCCTCTCACCCATGTGGGTGTTTTTGCCCAGTGCCAAGCAAATCGAGTTTATTATTTTCTAGTACAGTCGACGTAAAAGTGTCTGATCGAGAAGGTGGCGTGCAACTGTCGTCTCTAAAATAGGGATCTGGATCGGTTACACCTAAACGGTACTGGATGATGAATAATACTCAATACATATATAATTTTATATATATATACATTATACGAGATATACCTATTACCGCGAATGCCCGTATAAAAACAATCTGGGAAGACATGCACAAAACTCCAACTTCCGTTAGCGTCGGCATTTGTTTGCATTTCGTATTACTCAGCATACGTGAGTAACTTATAACTGTTTATTATTGACGCCATTCTTAACATGGTTGAAAAAAAATAGACTCGCGGTATTAGGTATGACCAGCATACTATATATAATGTAAACCCTAGTTGCATTGTTTAGACAAATTATTTTAGTAATTCTATCAGTAATTTTATTTCCATAAATATCATTTACTGCTTTTGATAACAGTTACAGCTGATGATAAAGGTCACCATTACAACTTGGTTTAAACTTTGATGCATTTTACTCACATGTTTATCTGTCTGTAATTCCGATCTTACTTGTTATAAATCAGCTCATTTTGTCTACATATTGATGATATGCATTGTAGAGAACTTTATCCTTGATTGTTCATTATCAAAAGTCATTTTAAGGTACTTTATTACTTAAATTTAGTCATATTTATCAGAGAAAGCAGACAGCCTGTTTTCAGTTTGCACTATAAATAACCTCCTTCCAGGAGAGCTATTTTGTCTATTTCTATATTTAGATTGTCACAGTTCAATTCATCGGACGGTTTTCATCATAAATAGTTTTCACAATATATAACATTATTTAATTCTTGGAACATTGTAAGTCAATGTATGTATCTGTTTGGTAATTATTCGGTACAGGAAACCACGGATGTTTTCTCCCTTACCGACAAAATCTTGTTAGTCTCCCAACTGACTTTGTCAGTAACTAACGGTTACTTGTCGGGTGTCAAACAAACATGTTTGGTCCCTACAAGAATCTGTCAGTTGGTTGGAATTTGGACATTTCCTTGTCGGGATGGGATAATAATGGTGCGAGTCCTTGACGACTTTTGGAACTTTGATGAAAATGTTTGGAGGACCTTTAAACATTTGGAGGAACTTTTGAAGCGTATCAACGGATAGAGGTGCGATACAGGGTTTATTTATAGTTCATCCAACGTACAAAACAAGAATAATCTATATCAAGAAACGTATTCACTAATTTATTGAAAGTCCAGGAACATGGATCTATTACATTTATCCATTGTGTCTATATTCTACTGAAAGAAATTGAAAGACAAGATAAATCATCTATAATCTGCAGCCTGTGTTTTAGTTATTTTAACCCTATCAGTATAAATTGATAAGCAGTGTCATCCTGACGAACATTATTCTAACAGCACTGGATAATCGGACCTCTCGGTTGTAATATATTAGTATATATATATAATGGAGTTTAATCCCATTTTCAACACATTTTATGTTATAAATAACATATCCAGTTTTATCGGTGGAGGAAGACCACAGAATGAATCTGAAAAGAGCCACCGTCCTTCTGCAAGTAGCTGGCAAACTTTGTCACGTAAGGTTTTTCGAGCGAGCAGGACTCGAACCTATGACCTTAGCGATGAGATATATAAGTGATCTTGAGACGGCGCCTTTGACCACTCAGCCACGATGAACCCATAGATTTATTAGAAACGGCATTTTCAACACATTACATGTTATATATAGCATCCAGTTTTATTGGTGAAGCAAGACCTAAGTAGCATTGTCAGCACACATGTATCCCAGTTGAACCATCAACTGGCAAATTTCCCACATAAAGTGTTTGAATCAAGCTGGGCTCAAACCCACAACCTTGGTCAGGCTAAATGGTTAATAAAGAATATACATAAAAAAGATTCAGTCAAATAATTGAATATTTTGTCAAATATAAATATACATGGCATAATATGAATTAACAAATACAAAATGTTCACACATAAACTGGAAGCAGAAGTCAATAGTTCTGCATGTGAATGAATAAACACATTAAATTGCAATAGTGTTATTAGATATACAATTCCACAAATCCCAAATATTTTTATTTATTTGATCTTTACCTCCTATGGCAAGTTCCTTTTTCGAAACTGTTATATGAGAAACACGTGAAATTTAAACTTTGCACATACAAATACTTTTTCATACCAAATTTGATGACTATAGTATCTTAAAAAAAAGATGAAGGTCACGTAATAAGGAATCCCTGTTTTGGCATTCAACAGGTAAAGTATCGTCGAATACCCACGGATAATCGATTCCGATACTCTCCATTCAATACAGTGACGGATGTAGAGTACCGGAATTCAAATCCGGGGAGGGGGTATCCTACAATTTATATAATGGTAGAAAATGGTATAATAAAAGTCCCATAATTATTCTTCTATATGGAACACACACAAATTATTTTTTTAAAAAAATGAAAAAAAAATGTCTGTTACATTGAGCTAGACAACAATTTTAAAAGACTGCTAGAAAAAGATGACCATAATTATGATAAATATAGTTCTTTGTCCAACAACGTAACAGCAAAGATATCTTATACGAGTTTAATCAATATTTCAATAGAATGAAAAGAAGAAAACAGATATTTTTGAAAAAGAAATACATTATCAAATAAGGACAGGAATACATGCATGGGGATTTAAACAGAGATATATGTAAAAAAAAAGAAAAAAAAAAGAGTACATACCTTCAGACTAGATCAAACAAGGCTTTCTGATATGGAGCAAATGGAGATGAAATTCAAAAACAAAAAATTTACAAGTGTATAATCCAAAGTGTATCACTGAACATATAAAACTGTATTTTCATTTTCTGAGTGTAATGTAGAGAACGTGCATAACACAGATAAATGATAATGTGACTGACATAAACTAAATGTGTAATCACTAATCACATTTACATGCCTTTCTTTAAAATCTTCTTTTTGATCAAAAAACATTTTTACAATGACTTTCTCCCTTATGTAATCATTCAACTTTAAACATTCTTTAACATTCTTTTTGACACAGTATTATAAGCAAAACATAAATCTATCAAAAAACGTAAGAATGTAATTTTCCCACGACCTATGTAATATCCAATGAAAGGGGAAATAAAACTGAACAAGATCCATCCATGGATTCTATCTATGGTTGTCTCCCTTCACGACATTGTTATTTTTTACTGTTGGAATAAAATATGCAATTTCTATTGCATACATGGGCTGCAATTAGGCTGACCAAGGAACTATATAGTGATGGAAATGCAACTGATTGAGAGTTTGTGAACACTCGCATATTCTCGCAATATCTAATTTTCGATTATCTTAACGTCCAATCACCTCAAGAACACATATCAAAATCTTTACATTGCAGAATGAAATTCTCATCAAAACAATACCATTCCCAACAATTTGTGGTTAAAATTGTTGAAGTCAATTCAAGATCTTTTTGCATGATCAAAACATGTTTAAACATCTAAGATCACATAAAACTTACAGTTTATGTTAAGAAATCAGTTGCCTGTGAGTTAGGAATGATTAATTTGCAAAATAATGAATCCTTCGTGTGCTGTTTTATCAACATTAGCCAGGAGGTGCAAGTTTCCTATCCTTCTATACAAGTCCTTTAGCTGACCTAAAGAAACTATTAAAATAAATAAATCGTTTTCATATATCAAGCTCTGTGCATAACAGATATCAGTAAATAATGTCAAGATGTGTTGCAGATACTGATGAAAGATGAATTGCTACAAAATAATGTATTGGTTTGTTTGTTTGAATATTAGTGTTAATTTTAAGATAATGAGGGCTAAAAGACCATCATTTAACCCAACGACTCTTTCTTGGTACCCTCGAAGGTTAAACAGCTTTCTAGCATACCCATCTTCACAAGTAACTGATAACTTGAATCAGACTTGTGAGATAAAATGAAATATATCAATCATCAATGAGACTGTGACCGGGATAACAAGCCAGATTTACACATATACTACTAGCATACCGGTAGTTAATATATGGTTAATACTGGGATGTTGGGAAGTTCACCTAAAAATTACACAAAACCTCTAATTTTTTCCAATTGCTGAAGTATCAATATGCTTTTATTAGTGAAGGAAAACCTAGGAATGAATATGCATAGAACTACAGTGATTGTGCAAGCAACTGGTAAACTGGCTTACTTTGCAGCTTTTGGATCAAGCTTTGGTTCAAGCTCACGTCCTAGCAGTAAGAGGTAAGTGATCTTGAGAGGCTCTTCTGGATCCATAATTTCTCAGAGTTATATTTTGGTGATACTGGTTGAGAATGACCTCAGAACGAATCAGAGTTAAAATTTGGTGATATTGGTCGAGAATGACCTCAGAGTGAAGCTGAGTAGTACTGGCAAAATCTCTGTAATAAAAGTCTAAATCAAGTGGGGCTTACACCTATGACCTAAGTGAATATCTGGAGACAGTGATTTAGATCACTTAGCCAAGGAGGAAATTTCTGATAAAAAATTATTAATAAAAACTTTAATTTGGCATTTGGTTACTTAACCAAATAAACAACAGAGTAAACTGTAAACATGTTACCGTAGTGTCAAATGACGTATGGATAACTTACAATAAAGGCACACAATGCTAATACTTTTCAACTGTTTGATCATGATAGATCGCCCTGAGGTCATAAAACTGATTTCATGCTCAACTCAAAAGTCGTACAATAACATAATTTCCAGGACTCAAAATAAAAATACAAATTTAAGAGTAAATTCTTGAATAAACCTCAAAATTGAAAGTATCAATGCAAATTTGAGGGAAGCTATTAGAGGTATCTACATTTATTTTGAAACCTCAAGTTGAGCATGGAAAAAAGTTTTATAACCTCCGAACCAGGCCCCAGTTTCACGAAGATTCCGAAGTCCATTTATATTTTACTTAAACTCAAACTGTGCTTTATTTAAGTATGAAATTGAGTTTAAGTCAAAAACAGATTTCAGCATTTTCGTAAAAAATTGTGGGCTGGGACTTAAATTCACCAAAGTTTGAGTCTGGGAATTCACTCAGACCTAAATTATCGTTAAAAATACTTGAAATCCAAATAACATCCATAAAACAATTAAAATCATAATATTAATATTCAGATACAACAAATTTTGACAATTATTTCATAGAAAATGTTTACAAATCACATCTCTTACTCATAGTTCATGTTTATAGGGTTTGCACGAATTATACGGGTAACAAATGATCAGTTAACCTAACCACTTCTTCCTGGGATCTTGGAAGGAAAACCAAAGCTAAAGCACACCTTACTCTACAAGTAACTGATAACTTTCTCACATGACTCAGTGTAACACTTGAATCGGTGACTAGGTACGAATGACAATGAGATAAAATGTTGTATATCAATCATCACAAAGAATGACGCTCGTCGGAGGAATCAATTTTATGACCTCTGGATTAGTAGTCAAATGTGTTACCGGTTGAGCTACCTGGATCTGACATTATTAAAATGAAAACTGTACTTACATTTTTCAACTTGTATAGATCTATTACACTTTCAATCATCTAGTAAAATTATAAAGCAAACAACTGGTGTAAATGAATTGATGAACAAAGATAGGCATTTGTGCCTAATATGTGTAATGGACAATATACATGTATTAAGAAATGTCATGTAAATATAAAACTTCATATAAATAATGAAAACTAAACAATGATCAAAACAAAAATAGGAAACAAAAAAAATATTGATAGTGTCCCTAAATATATACATTATGAATGATAATTTTCTTTTAAAGCAACACATCCACGTTTAAACTTTTTAAAAAAAAAATTCAATTGAGTTGTGAGCACATTTCCCATACATAAATATATGGTCAGTGAGCTGTATATGTGCTAACAAACACTTTCCAGAACACTTTAGAATTATAAAAAAAGATGTTCAAATTATAAAGCGTGACAAACGCTTTATAAATTATTTTTAAATTGCCGAGGATTCCAACTTTGCTTCAAATTGAATTATGCGAGTCGTATTAAAAAACTTCACGTTTTAGTGCGTAGTGTACTTTACCTGCCTTGAAAGTCATTTTGACAATTTTTTTTGACTCGTGCTTGTTTTATAAAGTGTTAGTCACGCATTATAATTTTGTTCGGGATTGTGTTTATATGCTCATATACAGCTAATTGATCATATGTTTGTATGGGAAATGTGCTCATAACTCAATTAAATTTTTTTTTTAAAGTTCAAACGTGGATGTGTTGCTTTAAATAGTAACAGATAACAATACATGTATTTATATAAATTAGTAGTTTCATTAAGCATTGTTCATATCCCTGATTGAAAGATCAGAACTTTTCAAGATTTTCATCCCCTGAGCCCTTGTCCTTGGGCTTGTCCACAAAACTGACATCGACGCTGGAGAGCCCCTCCAACTGTTGTCGCAATTTCTCCTCACATTCTTTTTCCTTCTCCTCCTGAAGTAAAAATACACAGACAAACATTTAGACCGATGTGATAATTACTGCCATCATAATCGATACAGAAACATGATCTGACATAGATAAAAAGTGAAATCATGAACCATAATCATGAAACAATACACCCATTTCTGTGATCTTAGAAATATTGGTACATAATAAATGGTATAGAAACATGATTTACATAAATATAACAGTGACAGTAGAGGCTGTTTTTATTTAATTGGTATTTAACACTATTTTCAACATATCATGGGGTTATATATTTGTGAAATGGCATATCCAGGTTTATTCGTGGCGGAAGAAAACATCAGAAATAATCCGACTCAAACCACCATCCTTTTGCATGTAACTGATAAACATTCATAAATTAATTAACAAAGCTGGGCCCAAACCCATGTCATTAGTCCAAGGGTATAAAATAATGTTCTCTGCTCAGCTCAAGATTTCAAGCTCTTCTCAAAAACAAATGGACTAATCATAATAAAATAAATGTAAAAAACAAATAAATTTTCTTACCTCAAAGTGGGCTTATTAAAGATATTCTATTATATAATCATTCAGTCATATTTCTGTAAGATTCCGAAATCATGTGTTTATAGTTGAGTTTTCAACTAAAATGGTGTGTCGACCAATTTTTACCGAAAGTTATGTTGAAAAGGGGCCATAACTCCCGTAACATTTGGCCGAAGTTGACAAATATTTGACTTGATCTGTATTTAATAATTATACAGGTACCCTCAAAATATCAATTAATACATAGAGCAGTTCAGAAGTATTTGATCCTTTGAATGGCGGGAACATGAACACAATTTAGTGACTAAGAACCAATCAATGTAGACACTGATCATACTGCAGTGTTTGTAAATGATATCATTCAGAAGGTAGTACAACAAAACACACATGTTCATATCAGTATGGACTTCATATTAAATTACATAATCATTAAATTCTCACCTCATGTTTTAATCTGTAGAATTCATCTATGGCAGATTGGTACTTTGGTGTTGTGATACCAAAGAACCAGGCTAGCTTCTCTCCACAAGCATCAGCAACTGGAAAAAAACAAGTTGGGAAATATTTTAACATATTGGTTTGCCATTTTCCTATCTACTTATTTGCAATGTAGCTACTCCGACTATTTTATTAAATCCCAGGAACAAAGATCACAGCAACTTAGTCAGATCTCAGCAATTTGGTCAAATACCAGCAAATACCGCGACCTTTAGCCATGTGCTAGTATGACAATCCTTGAACCAATTTAACAGAGTCAATATAAAATCACTTATTTAATAAGTTTTAACATTATGTTTTAAACTTATTAATTCTGCAATAATCATTTGTGACTAAGTGAGTATGTGTACCTGACAGTGACTTCCACCCTGCAACTGACATGTAATACCACATCCATGGTCCCCAGGTGAGAGTTCTCTGTTAAATAAAAATTGTTGTTTTAGTCGCAAACAAAGTGAATTGTGTGCATTAATAATTTCAATTGATCACTGTGATACATACATAGGGGGGATTAGAAAGTTCATAGACTTTTGCCATAACTTTTTTAATTATCATTGTATTCTAATAAATCTCAGGTAGCCTGTGCCGCTATATATTTGCAGTAATTTTTAAAAAAATTGATAACTTTTCATCATTAGCTGATTTTCTATAGTTACTATGAAAACGTTGATTTACGTAGTCGGGGCAGTTTTTGCTTGTTTCCTACCTCTACTATTCAAACAAGCGTAGCGTTGCCAAATTTTTAAATAAAAAAATACCAATGTGTGCTGTATTGTATGCTTGTTTATATCCTTTGATATGCCATCTCAAAATGACGTCAATATCATGTTGTTACAGTATGCCATTTTGTTTGAAACAAAATGACGTCGGGGCACTTGAAAATGTTTTAGCTTGCGGCATACTGCAGTTCCTTAAAGTTCTGCTACATGTTAGGTAATACACCTATTCAAACAGAGAAACAAAAGTATGTACAGTGAGTTAAATGTTTTAAGGCCTCTAGTGTTTAAATGTCACAAAAAAAATTGATTTGAAGACATATTGGAATAAAAGCATGTTTTACAGAATTTTGTGTCCAGTATACCATCTTGAGATTTCGTTAACATATTCACTCAATGGTGTAAATGGTGGCAAAAACGTACAGACCATGAATGACAGTATTTTGAAAAGGAGTGACTCAGTAAGTTTGATTCAAAAGCACGTATTAAAAATATTGATGCCTGTTTTTGTTGAATACAACGTTATCATTTTGCCCCAACATAACTAATTGCTATTCTTTGACTAGCGCCTTATTTTTTTGATAGTTAAAATTTTCAAAATATGTCCCATATACGGTACATTTATTTCAAATAAAACAACACTATTATGCATTGTATAATTGATATAGATAAGTTATGGCAAAAGTCTACAAACTTTCTGATCCCCCTTCGTATATAATTTTAATCCAATTAATACATGGAGAATAACTTGATAAGATTGTAACTTCCATTCTAATCCATATTTATACTTAAAACTGATTTGTATGCAAGTATGTAAATTTGAATAAATAAAATATGTTTAAACCAAATTGAAACACATTAATCAATGACAGTCAAACCTGGGTAAGCAGTCACCTGTATTAAGCAGCCACTTGTCTTAAGCAGCTACATTAACTACTTCATATTTCTATGCTTTCAGAGCATATTAACCTTTATTAACCCTTTACTTCATATAGACGCCTTCAGACACCTAATATAGACACCTTTGGATACCTCTAATATAGAAGGCTTTTGAATTATTGGGTGAATTATGTTTATATTAACTGACAGAGTGGAAAATTATGAGCAATCTGAACTCTTCCTGCACTGTTTTCAAAGGCCTTCTGTGATTGGTGCAGGAAAACGCGTGCCTATGGAGTAAAGGGTTAAGCAACAACATGTCTTAAAATTTAGACCACTTTTGCTCCTTCCCTTGACTGGCTGCTTAAGACAGGTTTACTGTATATAACCTGACCCTAAGTTTATAAAAATAAAATGCATTTTAAACTCAAATTCATACTCAAACACATTTTCCAGAATTCATATAGAACACAAATTAAAGCACAAACACAATGCTTCACTAAGACTCAAATTTAAAAGTACTAAATTAATATTGATTTCAGATAGAAAGTTTCAGGTAGCTACATTCATTTTGTTATAATTCATTCTTCTTTTAAATAGAGCAAGAACTCTTGAGTTGGGCATGGAACAAAGTTAATGACCTTTGACCCAGTATGAACAATTTTAAAAAGTTGGCCATTTTCTTTTCCCCTAACCATGTAAAAAGATACCCTACTATCAAACAAATTTTTCACATAATGTTTTTGGACAGGCTCCTAACTTAAGTTGCTTTTCAATAGGATAGACATGATAATATAATTGAAACAGGCTCTTGTTCAAGGGAAAGACTGTTGGCTGCTCACACCACTGACCAGACAGAGGTCCCATCAGGCAGAGGTCATGGATTGGATCCAAGGTTCAATCTGATGGCCTCTCAAAAACAACTCTCAGTATTGGTTCTACCCAGGTAGTTGATTCAAGAGTGTTCGAACATAAGCTTACCTCATAATTGAGCTTAAATAAAGTATTAACAAAAACAGCAGTTGATTTAACACAGACAAAGCTGGAAAATTGTCCACCAATTAGGAAGCAAACTTTTAAACATGATTATTTATTAGTACACTTACAGGGTCTATAAGAGGGCCAGGAGGGGGAGCATCTTCTTCCTCCTCATCAGTAGAGTACTCCTCTAGAACCCCATCACTGAAGTGTATTAACCTTCGTGGCTCCTTCTTCTTGCGGGGTTTCTCTGTACCCTCAAGTGAAATGTTAGTGAAATCAGTACATGCTGGCTGTAAAAAGATATCAGATTAAAATTATGGCCAAATCAAAATAAATGTTAATGCTATGTTTACTGTTTCCTGTCTCTGACCCTTCAAAAGTATCTCACTCAATATATTTTTTTTCCGTATAAAAAAAAAATCTGTTAAAAACAATGAAATAGAAAACATCATTAATACAGTGCATGAGGATTTTACGATATACTGGTAAAAGATTTGTTATTTAATTTAAACCCTTTCCTTCATGTAGACGCCTTTGGACATCTCTGATATTGAAAGCATTAATTCACCACATATCAGCAATCAATGAATTATGTTTATATTAACTGATAGAGTGGAAAACAGTGCAGGAAGTGTTCAGATTGCTCGTTAGGAGCAATCTGAACTCTCCCTGCCCTGTTTTCAACTGCCTTCTGTGATTGGTGCCGGAAAACACGTATTTATGGAGTAAAGGGTTAAAACTATAATTCACTTTATTGTTTGTCTTTAACTGTTGATCTTCGTTTTCTTTTAAATAATTATTTATATTTAGTTTATCCCATTGACAGGATACTCAGTGTTCAATCTAGGATTGTAGTCAAGGGGGGGGGCCATCTTGGCCTTTCACATGAAAACAGTGAGCTATTCAGAAAAAAAGGGCCATCATTAAAAACATTGTAAATGATGAGATGTTCATTGTCTGAAAAACATAGATATTTAAAATTTGTACTAGCATGGTAAAGGGGTTTTGATTTGCTTGTTTACAGTTCCATGTGAGTGGTTCTGTTAAAGTATTGTGCTAGTTAACAGTCCTTGAAACGGTCATTCATTAGCAGTTTGTTTGTAATGTTTGGCTTTCAGATGGACTTTACAAACCTAGCTTATCACCATGAGAACACCGCACTTGTGATTTTGTTGTCTAGTTTGCTTTTTTAACAATAGAAGATAAAATCGTGATATTCTTTTAATTTCTCCCAAAAAAAATATGCCTTAGAAAATAGGATAGGCATATTTTTTGTGGTATACATGTGTAATTTTACATCAGCTTGCACTATTATATCAGTCATTTTTATTTTATCGACAACCAGTGCATGTGGTTTAGTGACAGAGCATCAAGCCCAGGATCTCAAAGATTCAAATATAGTGGAAGTAAATTAATAGTTAGAGAATTTATAACCAAATACAAATTGTGGATTCCATCCTCCCCCACTGCTATGTATGGTGGCCTTGAGCAAGGCATTTTTTCTGCATATGCTTTGGACTGGTTCTACCTAAGAAAACTTCAATGGTGACTTGTAGAAGTTGTTATAACTTGTTTCAAAATCAACAAAAATTAATAAGCTTTAAAACTAGTTATTAACCAGTCTCCATCTATTACTATTAGTCATACTATTATTTTATTGCATAGATCTATTATAAACAATTACATGAATAATAACAATACAATTATATTTGTATATATATACTTGCAAATGGGTTGGGCTACAAGTTTTAACAACATTAGCAACAGCCCTCCCCCAAGATAAAATCACAAATAAAATGTTTCTGCTACTTAACATATACCGGTAATCACCTTAGTTCTTTTTGTCGAATATATTTTGTAAAAAAAAAAGGAATAATAAAAAAAATAAAAGATTGGCTTGTCGGTTATAAATTCTCTAACTATTAATTTACTTCCACTATATTTGAACCTTTGAGAACATTTTATTTACATTCAGCACGGGAAGATGTTAGTTCACCACTTCTGTTTTAAACGGGTTAATAATGAACGCTGGCAGCTAAGAAAATATCAAATATGACTTTTAATAAATGGCACATTGAAAAAAATGCAAATCTGATACAACACAAAAATGGTCCATTAAACCGATTCACTGTTATGAAAATGACTCAACGGCTTTTACGTACACCGAACAGCAAGTCATAGCATCTTGTATCAAAATTCAAAGCGTGGGATTGTTTACCGGAGTATATGAATAGCAACAATGTGTTATTTTCTTTAATATTTATAACAGCCATTATATATTCACTCACCTGGGCTGTAAAAGGCGTAACGGAAGGATCACTGCTCATTTTTACACATAAAAATGTTTTTTGACATAAACAGGAAGTTGAGACTACGGTCTGTCTGTTTGATAATAACAAAATAAATCTTCTAACAGAATATGTTCTGGAATCCTAATCGAGTTCATTATCTTAATCGCGTTTTTTGATACAAGAAATTTAAAACTAGGGGAAGGAACCGGTGGGATTGGGGAGAGGGGTGGGGGTGAAAACATATTTTAATTTTGCTTTCGGGATTAGTTATATAAATATATATTATATAAACACCGATACTGTCGACTTGTAAGTTGAGTAAGTACATTGCTGCAATTGGAACTTGGCATAAATGTACATGCTTGTACTCTAAGGCAGATATAAGATTTAATGGCTCATAATTTGATAATCAATGCCATATTGCAAAGTTAGAAGGTCACATTTGATCTTTAAATTGTGCGTTAAAGTTTTGGTGCAAGTTTAGATAGTACATGTTTGCAGCATGTATGTAAATGCAGTGACGTAGACATACCTAATATAGTGCCTATTATATGTCACTGGTAAAAGTAACATGTCACAATATGTAGATAGTTCAGAGACAAAGTAATTTAGTCACTGGAAAGATCTATGCTTATGCTTATATCATTAGTTTATATTCACCGTTTTAGCATGAAGAATGGGAAGAATGCTTTAAATTTATATGAACCGATTTCAAGTTCGCTTCCTATGCAGAACCAGTGCTGAATGCTGGTATTAAGAGCCATATGGCCGAGCTGCCGTTGAGATCGAACCCGCAACTTCTGGTGTAAGAACCCAACACTCTATCCACTATGCTACCCGCGGCCCCGCTTCAGATAGTTTCTACCATAAAATGGCTGCTATGTTTGAAAGTTCAAGGCGAAATATTAGTGTGAAAGCAGAATTTGGGCTAATATCTCTACGTATTGTGTTGTTGATTTATAATTACTAAGCATTGGTTAGAATGGACAACATCATTTAGAAGCATTTCTGTATAAATTAATAAGCAAAATATTATTATACAATATTTTCATCGCACGAAAGAGAAGGGGAGAAGACATAGAGATAAAGATAGAGAAAGAGAGCGAGAGAATGGGGGGAGAGAGAGAGAGAGAGAGATTATATGGATGTATGGTGGTATGTTTCAAAGCATCTGCACTGCCAATATTTTACAACTCTACGTTAAGCCAGTGACTTAATAACATATGTTGGAATATATGGTGCTAGTTGTTTATTACTACACTACCTTTCTTTGTTTCACTCTTGCATTGTGATACGTATTTTAATATAAGTCTTATATTAATGCTCATACAAATATTGGCTGTATTTGTGTTGTTAATGTGTAGCATATGTAATGAACATTAAAATCCTTTAAGAGTTCAGGCCCTTCTGGAATCGGAGCAGACTTTTTTAAAAAAAATACAGAGAACTGAAGTTGTCCCATATTTGAATACAATATTTAAAAAAAATCTTAGAAAGCGGTGTTTATCCAGATGCTTGGGCAGAAAGTATGCTATACCCAATATGCAAATTCGGGTTAAAAGACAACCCAAATAATTGCAGAGGAATTTCGCTTATAAGCATTATGTACATGTTTTTACTAATATTGCTACGCAAAGACTTTATAGTTGGGCTGAACGTGAAGATAAGATTGATGAGGCGCAAGCCGGTTTCAGATCTGGTTATTCTGTAATTGATATCGTCTAACTCCGATATCCGATTTTTAGTCTTGGTATTCCGATTAAAATAACTTAGAAGATTTTATCAACTAAATAATACTTCCAAAATTAGGAAACTACCTGCATATATCCACTTTATTTTTGTACGAAATGAATCACAATTATAATAAAAAATACTATTGATAAAATATTTCCACATAAATGTATGCCATATTTCATTTTATATTTTGACACTATTAAATATTTGTAAATAATCATATATATTTTGGGCCGGAGGCCTCTTTTTACGAAATAAACGATTTGTATATTTGTATTACAACTAGACAAGACCTCAGTCAGCCATTGTATAAAAACAATGCAATAAATATGCATAACAGTTAATAGCATTTTGTACATAAAACATACATATAAAAAAAGAGATACGCTATATTGGGCTCACTTTATATTTTAACTTGAAACAATTGTATTAATTTGATATTGTATATATTTATAGTGATCATTACCAAGTCCATCCACAAACTAGCTTACACTGTTGTCGATGTTGTCTAATGTACTCTTGCTAGTTACAATTGGTTTTATTGGAAACTTTTAAAAACGTTCGGCCGAAACTATGTTTTTTTTTTGTTCAGTATACATGAATAATTAGAATATATATATGTGCAGCAGGAAGTTTCCTCTGTGACCAAGTGGTCTAAGGCGCCGTCTCAAGATCACTTACCTCTCACCGCTATGGTCGTTGATTCGAGAATCGCTCTCTCCAAAAATACTTAGAAAGTTTTGCCAGTGACTTGCATTTTTCATTTAAAATAATTTCTGAAAGTTACATATCTACACAACGCAGTCCTGTAAGCATACGTTCGTGACAAATTCGAGAACTCTCTATCTAAAACATTTTCCAAGAGAAAAAACATACTTCGGTTTGTCCATTTATATAATGTTTATGCATATATTTGACACACTTGAAAAGTCTTGCAATAATTCTGTGTTGGGATGACTCGTTTTGGCAATGATTATTCACAAACAATAGCTATGATGACCATTTATTTTTAATTCTAAAATATTTTGTTCGAAGATATACCAAATGTCCATTTCTGCTAACTGTTCGTGAAACGTTATGAAAGGTACCTTGATAAAAATATTTCAGTGGATTTCATGTTGTAGTTTGTTTCAATGAAATGTGTACTTTATGTACAATTGTTTTAATAACCGCATGCATGATGAAAAGAGGACACAAATATCAAACATTTTAAGCAATGCATATAATGGTATAAGTACTGCATTTACATGTTATGCCGTAAGCATCCATATACGGCTATAGGCACTACATGGTATGCATAATGGTAGTCATACATGTATACATAGTGCGACATATAACACGTCACGGCTCTAAGGAACCTTTAAAAGCTGTTTTACTAGTACTCTGCGTTTCACGGGACAGCAGATAGGATATCTAAATATTAAATAAAAGCTGTACATCCACGCCTTATTTAAACAGGCTAACATACACAGGTGTAAGCATTGCATATAATGGCAAACGCATGTTTTGTATACTGGTGTATAAGTGTTGCATATGCAGGTATAAACAATACACGTAACTGCGTATAATTGTATAAAGTTCCATATTGTGGTAAAAGCACAATTATATATATATAACGTAATTAACGCTATAAACACTGTTTGTATTAAAATCATACAGTACGGTCATGTCGAAATTAGGACGCAAATCTTTATGGCAGGTTGCCTAAAGTGACGCAGTTATGCAAGTATGTTTCTATGTCACAACATATCATTTTATTACATTTAACTTCAGTGTATTTCCAATACTAGATGTATTTATACCCATACTGCTGCTAAAGCATATACATTATAATCCAATCTGAAGTCCTATGTACAACAAGTGTAGAGCAGTTCTACAAAGTTAGACATTCGGTTGAGCTATCAATTTATTGAACACGGCGGCATATTGGTGTGCGAACATGATTGTCTCGTGCGGACCGCGTAATACCAAAAATTATTAAATAACTTTGCAAACCTTTATTTGGGCATATATTACAAGCTAACTGAGAGCATTAAACAAAATAAAGCATACTCTTTCAAATAATAATAATAAATACATTTAACAGTTTTAATGCACAACGTTCATGTTAGTATCTTAAAAAACACACAAAAATATAAACACATTAACATCTACTGATCTGTTTCACTGAAGGTCAGTCTTTTCGGTTCTAGTCCCAGCAATGTTTATCAAGATTCATGGGATTCAAATGGTTTGGTATCTTGGTATTGAAACTTCCGATTTCCATCCATGGTCTACATTTGTTCTGTTATACCTCTCCTTGAGTGCCAACAGTAGCGGAACACTAAGTGTCAGGACGCCCAAGAAGCACCAATTCATCCATGCTGTACCTGCAACACAAATTTTAATATGGAAGAGTATCACCGCCATAACTCTTAGTCTGAAATTTAAGAAAAAAACATTTACACCCATTGCACAAATAACAAACGACAAATTGCAAACTAAGAGTTAAAGCGGTGATACCCTTCCATAAAATTATGAACAAACGTATTGAAAACATGCTTCAGCTGTCTGTTCAACTCTGCCCCAGTCTGCAGCACCTCTTGACATGTACTCTTAAATTTGGTCGTCAACGATTCTACCCATTGAACCAAAATCAACCCTAATCAGTTATGCCAGTAGCGCGTCCGACTAACAATCCAGGGTCGTGAGTTCGAATCCTCATCCGGTCACAGTCTCAGTGATGACTGATATACGACATTGCGTCTCATCATTCGTCTCTCAACGGTGATTCAAGTTGGAAAGTTATCAATTACTTGTTGTCCGAAGGAATGTGTCCCAGTACTAGTTTACCTTCCACCGATGTCTGGAACAAGTTGTGCTAACATGAATACGATATAAATCAATAACCAATGTCTTGAACATATTGTACCAACATGAATGATATATAAATCACTTACCAATGTCCGGTACAAGTTATACAATCATAAATACCATATACATGTGCATCATTTACCGAAGTTTGGTATACGCTGTAGCAACAAATTAACATGTAATTCGCCTTCCAATCTTCCGAACAAGTTATATAAATACGAATTCCATATAAATCACTAACCGATCTCCGGACCAAGTTGTAGTATAAATATGAATGCCACATAAATTACTAACCGATGCCCGGACCAAGTTGTATAAAAATGAGTGCCATACAAATTACTTACCGATGCCCGGAACAAGATATATAGACACGAATGACATATAAATCACTAACCGATATCTGGAACAAGTTCTACCAACATGTATACCATATAAATCACTAACCGATGTTCGGGATAAGTTGTACCAATATATGCATGTATACCATATAAATCACTTACCGATGTTCGGAACAAGTTATACCAATATATACACTATATAAATCACTTACCGATGTCCGGTACAAGTTGTACCAATATATATACCATATAAATCACTTACCGATGTTCGGAACAAGTTATACCAATATATACACCATATAAACCACTTACCGATGTCCGGTACAAGTTATACCAACATATAAACCATACAAACCACTAACCGATATCCGGTACAAGTTGTACCGACATATATACCATATAAATCACTAATCGATGTTCGGAACAAGTTGTATCATCATATACACCATATAAATCACTAACCGATGTCCGGTACAAGTTGTACCAACATATACACCATATAAATCACTAACCGATGTTCGGAACAAGTTATACCAATATATACACACCATATAAATCACTAACCGATGTCCGGTACAAGTTATACCAATATATACACCATATAAATCACTAACCGATGTTCGGTACAAGTTGTACCAACATATACACCATATAAATCACTAACCAATGTTCGGAACAAGTTTTACCAATATATACACCATATAAATCACTAACCGATGTCCGGTACAAGTTATACCAATATATACACCATATTAATCACTAACCAATATCCGGAACAAGTTGTACCAACATGAAAACTACAGCAGTTGCATTGATCCCTAGTCCTATGAACAACGTGGTTATCTCTTCCGATACTGGGTACGCCATCTCACACGCTGTTTCGTATGCCAGTGGCATGGCGCCGTTCATCAACACGCCCAAAAGTGTGATCGCTACAGCAAACAGAGCTGCAGAAATAATATATAACAATACACATAAACGTTATTTAATAATAATCTCTCTCTCTCTCTCTCTCTCTCTCTCTCTCTCAAATCGGAGTAACACAAATAGGTTATATGACGCCATTTGACGGAAAATGCCAGGTTTACTCTTGTAAAAACAATATACCAGACTTATAGAAACAGACTGAAAGCAACAGCATATGAAAACGTAGAATGCAGAAATACGAACTATGTACTATATTATTAGAATATATACTCAGGTTATGCATAAGCTGCAATGACCATATCCTATAACGTGTCATAAAGTCGCATCCTGGAGGTCTACAATTTGACCACAATGAACATGACGAAAACTGGAAAAATAGACATGGCACTTATTTGGAGGATTCCTATTCCTCTGCAGTGGTCTACAATGATCCAATTCTTACCCGAAACTACATGGGAATGAATCATATGTGCGGTGTGATCTTTGGGATGAATGTCTATTGAGACTTTGCATCGACCATACATACTTCATGTGTTGTCGGTCACTGTACGTACTGTTTGAGCGTGGGATGTATCCTTCTGCCATGTAAGTGATCCAGAGCACCGATAATAGAGATCCAAAGTATAGACATGCCAGCATCAGTTTCAATCTTCTCTGAACTATGTCGGCAATTCTGAAAAAAGAAACAGTATATCATTTACAATCTTGGCCTAAAACTTTTACGCCAAGAAGATTGCCAGTGACTTGCAGATGTCGGTGATTCTATTAAAAGTTGATGTTCATGAGTCTGAGGTCTCCCTTCAGCAAGAAGATTGCCTGCCAGTGACATGCAGATGACGGTGATTCTATTAAAAGTTGATGTTCAGGAGTCTCACGTCTCCCTCCAGCAAGACGATTGCCAGTGACTTGCAGATGAAGGTGATTCTATTAAAAATTGAAGTTCAGGAATCTGAGATCTCCTTCCAGCAAGAAGATTGCCAGTGACTTGCCGATGACGGTGATTCTATTAATAGTTGATGTTCAGGAGTCTGAGGTCTCCCTCCTGCAAGAAGTTTGCCAGTAACTTGCAAATGACGGTGATTCTATTAAAAGATTAAAAGTTGATATACAGGAGTCTGAGGTCTCCCTACAGCAAGAAGATTGCCAGTGACTTGCAGATGACGGTGATTCTATTATTAGTTGATGTTCAGGAGTCTGAGGTCTCCATACAGCAAGAAGATTGCCAGTGACTTGCAGATGACGGGGATTCTATTAAAAGTTGATGTTTAGGAGTCGGAGGTTTCTCTACAGCAAGAAGATTGCCAGTGACTTGCCGATGACGGTGATTCTATTAATAGTTGATGTTCAGGAGTCTGAGGTTTCCCTCCAGCAAGAAGATTGCCAGTGACTTGTAGATGACGGTGATTCTATTAAAAGTTGATGTACAGTAATCTGAGGTCTCCATACAGCAAGAAGATTGCCAGTGCTTTGCCGATGACGGTGATTCTATTAATAGTTGATGTTCAGGAGTCTGAGGTCTCCCTACAGCAAGAAGATTGCCAGTGACTTGCAGATGACGGTGATTCTGTTAATAGTTGATGTTCAGGAGTCTGAGGTTTCCCTCCAGCAAGACGATTGCCAGTGACTTGTTGATGGCGGTGATTCTATTAAAAGTTGATGTTCAGGAGTCTGAGGTCTCCCTACAGCAAGAAGATTGCCAGTGACTTGCAGATGACGGTGTTTTTATTGATAGTTGATATTCAGGAGTCTGAGGTCTCCCTCCAACAAGAAGACGGGTTGCCATATAGAACTTGAATGGTTGACAATGGCGCTTTATCCCATTTAAAGAATTTAAAGAATGACAGTGATAACCAGAATGGCAGCATTTTACTAAATTATCAGAGATTCATTTACTTCGGCGTTTTCAGTTTTAAGTTAAGGGTTAAGTATATATTGTAATAAAACTTAATAGTATTTTTCAAAGTTAAACATGGAAATTAAAAGTAGGTATTTGATTTATTTGACAATAGAAAGAAAAGTATCCAATCAGGTACGAAGTATTGAAAGAGAGCCACCGCAACAGCACAACACTATCAACATATGAAAAGCACAATTAAAACATAGAAACGGAGTGGCAACTATCAATACATAGTAAGTACAATAAAACATGGAAACGGAGTGGCAACTATCAATACATAGTAAGTACAATAAAACATGGAAACGGAGTGGCAACTATCAATACATAGTAAGTACAATAAAACATGGAAACGGAGTGGTAACTATCAATACATAGTAAGTACAATAAAACATGGAAACGGAGTGGCAACTATCAATACATAGTAAGTACAATAAAACATGGAAACGGAGTGGTAACTATCAATACATAGTAAGTACAATAAAACATGGAAACGGAGTGGCAACTATCAATACATAATATAAGTACAATAAAACATAGAAACGGAGTAGCAACTATCAATACATAGTAAGTACAATAAAACATAGAAACGGAGTGGCAACTATCAATACATAGTAAGTACAATAAAACATAGAAACGGAGTGGCAACTATCAATACATAGTAAGTACAATAAAACATGGAAACTGAGTGGCAACTATCAATACATAGTAAGTACAATAAAACATAGAAACTGAGTGGCAACTATCAATACATAGTAAGTACAATAAAACATGGAAACGGAGTGGCAACTATCAATACATAGTAAGTACAATAAAACATGGAAATGGAGTGGCAACTATCAATACATAGTAAGTACAATAAAACATGGAAACGGAGTGGCAGCAGGTGTCAGCGCGCTGAAGCGATCAGTGTCTAGACCATGTTGCTTCAGTCGATAACGTTGAACTTCGACTACATACCTACCAGCACCTACTTACCTACGTACCTCCCTATACTTACCCAAAATCCATCCACCCACCAACCCACCTAACTACCAACCTACGTACATACATACCTTCCACTTCTGTCTATGTGTGTGTATGTCATGTCATACTGTCTCCTTACCTACCAAGCAACGTTCCACCTACAATCCCTGCAAGGCATGAGTAAAATCCATACCAGCCAGCTTGTGTCTGAGACAATAAAAAGACAAAAACAATTAACATATCAAAACTATGAACACACACACACACACACACACACACACACACACACACACATATATATAAAAAGAATAAACCAATCGATGTGAGGGGGGGGGGGGGACAAAAGTATAAATATATATATTGAACGGAAAAGGTAGCCTGCCACCTGACATTTTATGTTTTTTTCTCAAGAAGTATCAAACGTTCGTGCTGCAAATGAGCATTTCCGGCCAACAGATGCGCATGAATAATTTCATAGAATTTTGACGAAGATATTGCAAATGCAAAAGTGGCGGTTTAACTGTTCCGGTCAATATATATACGTATAAGAATACTCGGACGAAATTGACGAAATATATCAAACAATAACTTTGAATTCCAATCTATGGTGGATATTTTAGTTATTTTATATCATTGTAAACCGAGATGCTTCAGTAGTGTAAATGTCTGATGTGCTCCCATACTAGGGAGGATCTGGGATTGTTACATTAATTTCATTTTTTCACTATGTACAAATATGAATATCTTTTAAATTCACTTTAAATAGTCATGCGCACACAGGATATAAATGGTCAAGATGAAGATGAAAAAGAAGAAGATGACGAAGAAAAAGACATACCTGGGTAACACCGACATCATGCAGAATCGTGTCCAGCATACTCAGCCAGTTACCACACACCGCCCATGGTATGGCGCTGATCACAACAAGCTGCCATATGCTAAATTGACTACATTGGAAAATCAAACAGTATCTTTATCGTTAATGCATTCTCTACAAATACACATCAATACTTTTATAATAATACCGTAAAGTAAAAGCTAGATTTCTATAAACATGTATCAAATGACATAATATGTTTATATTATCGTAGCTAGTGTAATATCATTACTGGTTCATTGTTTTTGTTTTAACATTGCCGAGCTACATTCCGCCTGGCATGAACATCCATCTAAGTTGTCACTCAATCATAAGTTGTAATCAAAAAAAAATAAAGGACCATATTTAGCTTAATAAACGAATAAAACTAATTACATTTTACTTTATCTAAGTAATATTTGCTTACAACTTTCTTTAAGTTTTCTTACCGTGCAAGTTTAGAAAGTGAATGTTTGAAGTTTGGACGCCGAACGGACGCGGATTTACTTGGAGGAAACGGTGGCTTGGCCGGAAAATATAAAAGTGAGAGCAGAAATAGAATAACACCCCATGCACATTCTGAAATGAAAGAGAATAGATTAGTATGCTATAGGCCTCTCTCAAATTATATGCATGCCAGACATTCCATTATCCAAGCGAGGTTAGGAGCTCGTCACACTACCAGCTGATTAGCAGACGACTATAACTACATAGGAAAATAGCTACACCCCTATCAACTTGGGGTGATATTTTGAGACCTGGACGAAATTGTTTCGTTCCATTTTGGATATCAGATAGTAGATCAGATTCGTCCCTTGATTTTAATAACATTATTAAGGGACCTGTATAATAAACAAATTGTATAAAGCAAAATAAGGCGAGATGGAGGACTACATTGCAATTAAGTTATCATGTTTACATATCTATCTATTATTGTTATGAATTTTAAACATCTTCATATTGTTTGTTTTTTATTTGAAATAAATACAAACTTTACAACATATATTTTTTCTTTAATATATGCATAAACCGCAGCATGTAACAACACATTATGTTATATAAAGAAAGAGAAGTGAAACAATTTGTGTTACCGTATTACGCCTTATAAACATAATTTTATAGACATGTGTACATAGTATTATATATAACAATTTATTGTCAATATTTTAGAATATTGAATAATATTTGTATCTTTCATTATAGGATGGGAATGGACTGTATGAATAAATCCAGCACTGTAAACCAGAAGATAAAACCAGCACTGGTTTGTAAACCAGAAGATAAAACCAGCACTGTAAACCAGAAGAATCCAATCCATTCAAAAGTATATTGATATGCTGGAGAACATAGAGAAAACATGGATCACATGATGACAGAGACACACAAAAAAGTCAGAAATATAGTCCCCATAAATTGGTACAACTGTAAAGTATATATTTGCAGGACTGCACTTGACAATCTGAAAAATATATTACTCCCACTATATGACTACATACACTAACAACCAGCTTCCGAAACAGTTGGGTTTACTCTGCTTCTGTTTGAACAACTGATACATAAAGTAAATTAGCAGCTTTATTTAAATGTAGACATTGTTTTGAGACATACTTGTAATAAGATGAGTTCGAACATGTATAATGAGTAAATAAAACGTTAATTGCCTTTGTTTTTATATGTTTTTTTCATTATTTCTATGTGATCTATTACACCCCCTATTACGTCATATCACCTCCCCGCATATTATTTTTGTTTTATAAAAAAAAAAGAATAGAAGACTTTGAACAAAAATAAAATGGTTAACTATTTGGTTGTGTTCTAGACAATGGACACTTATATGAGTACGCATGGTAAGGCACAAATATTCATGGGACCTGACATTATAAAGACGGTTTGTATCCCTTCTAAATCACTTTCAATGAGAGGTGTTAATTAGTCTTAATCTTCATGAATGTTTACACAGGTCAGATGTGAATGAATTGATTTACAGCAGACCCTTTCCTCCATTCCCCACACCCCTGAGAATTCGTAAATACATTCACTTATCAGATCACGGTTTAACCAGTATATAAATACACATGCTGAATGATATAAAAACTTAATTTTCAAATTATGAACTACTTAAATCAATAATTAAATATTGTATTTTGACCTTTACATCAATTAAACTGTCAACATATTTAAATTAGCCATGTAATCTCTATGTACACTAGTGTTGCTGTAAGATAGGACGTACTCCTAACCTCGTTCTGGTGTAGATATGCATATTCATGAGATAATATTAAGAATGGTCTATATGACTCATTCTTTACACATAGGCAATCCTTTCATTATGGCTATTCGTTTCTTAAGATCAGTGTACTATGCAGGAACCCAAATCATGAACATCATTCAAAATGTTAAAATGGTCAAAAATGTAAAATCACTTTAACACATATGTAAAAACTTTCCATAAACATGTAACCTTCAGTTGTACAAATAACGATGGTCATATTTTCTTACATAATTATAAGGCCCAAAAAAATGTTTTTACATTTGTAATAATTTTTATGACATACAATTTGTTATGACCATCATCAATTTTACGTTTGTAGGTTTCATAATTGTGAAAAGCTGTAATTATTTCATATCTGTGATAATTTTCATATTCGGGGTTCTACAACAATATGCAGGTGTCAATAAAAAGTTGAATCGGAGTTTCATTTAGAACCATTAACGTTATTTTAAATAAATACAAAAACAAATTTTGAAACTTGTAACAATAGTGCTTCAGCGTTTTATTCATATATTACATATACTAATAAACATATATGTTACGAACAAGAATCTGTATAAAAACTTTTATATTCATGTATTTAGCAACTTGTATTGCAAAATCAATGATACATGTCTGGCCAACACGTATAAACGTATCTACTTTATTGTAAACAATACCTTACTGGCAAACACATATAAACGTTTCTACTATATTGTAAACAATACCTTACTGGCGAACACATATATCAACGTATCTGCTATATTGCAAACAATACCTTACTTCCAAACACAAACAAACATACCCACCATAATATTCAAAATACTACCTGATTGGCAAACACAAACAAACATACCTATGATATTTAAAATCCAAATTTGATGCTTTATAGTGTCAAAATCTGAAGTGTAAAATAAAGACAAACAATGACGTATTAAGGTAAAACCTGAAGTATAACCTAAAGACAGACAATCATATATCAGAGCAAAATTTGAAGTATAAAATAAAGACACACAATATTATATTAGAGCTGTATCAAGTGATATATGTATGCTATTAGAACAGTTTGTCAAATTAGTTACACAGCATGTATGAAAAATCTTCCTTCGACCAGCAGAACAGCAGCCTATCGGAATGAAATAGAAACATTCAGCTAGCATAGTGAAAAAAAATCATCATTTCCGTAGAGAGCATAATGCCGATATGAAAAGAACAATTCGAAAGACCATTCTGTCAGAAGAACAGCAGAATGTCAAAATGAAAAGAAATTGCAGAATAGCAGACAAAAGATAATTAGATGA
This sequence comes from Panopea generosa, assembly GCA_029582155.1. NCBI lineage: Eukaryota > Metazoa > Mollusca > Bivalvia > Adapedonta > Hiatellidae > Panopea > Panopea generosa. Next base: position 41,491,848 of record CM055897.1, read on the forward strand.
AAAAACATCATTCTTTCAGCAGAATGGCAGTATGAAAAAGATAATACAGAATGTCAAAATGAAAAAAATATCCATTCTGCTAACAGAATGAAAAAAATAACATTCTGCCTGCAAACAGCACAATAACAGAATAAAAAAGATTCATATTCTGTTAGCAGAATAGCAAAATGAAGGAAATCGTTTTGTCAGCAGAATTTCAAAATGAAAAGGAACCATATTGCGAGCAGAATGAATAAATATTATGTCAGCAGAATAATGGGAATGAAAAAAATCATTCTGTTTGCAGAACAGCAGAATAAAAAAATCTGCTAGTAGAATGAAAAAATACGTTATGTCTTTCTGTTATTCTTGTAACTGAACCCGAGTACAATATGATGTTGTCTCGAAGTTTGTTGCAATTAATACGCAATTATAAGCGCAAAGATAATACATTTATGAAATAAATAAGAAAAATATGTTCCAGCAAAATGTTAGAACAGTGAAAACAATGTACAGAATACGAGATATCTGCCATTTTATCTGTGTAAGATATGGCTATTTCACTCACACGTCATGATACAGAAGTTACAACTATACTGTAACGTAAAATATGATAACTCGAATTAAGATAATTTTTCAATATTTTAGGTATGCAAATACGAATACTTCAGGACTGTTTCGGTGTCCACTAGCCATTCCGTACCTCGTGATAGCTATTTGGGCAATAACTCTCAAGAACCTCATTACTACAAAAAACAGACCTCTGGACGGAATATTCTATACGAATATCAAGCATGATCCTAACTGCTAAGGTCGATAATGTGTAGTACTAGTACTATGATAAAAGAAAACTGTAGATAATATATTCACATACCTTTGCTGTAAGTGCCGTTATATGACGGATTGTTATAATAAGATCCGTTCCTGAAAAAATAGTCAACATTACAATGCCACGTGTACACGTACACGGCATGGTATGAAGTAAACCAAAGCTATGAGGGAAGGGTTTAGTTGCCTTATTGAATTTTTGGCGATGACACTTAAATTTGAAAGTGCACCACCCAATGACCATTCCGATAAAACAAATGTTAATATCAAGAGTAGATCTAGTTGTCACATTTTGTGTAGTTTCCAATAGTTCTCAATACAAACTAATTGTTCCCATGGCGACCATCGTGAAGATGGAAAACACGAAGTTGTCAAGAAGGTAGCGTCGTTGGAATTTTCGTCAGTTTTACTCAATATTTAGTAACGACGGCCATAATGTTTGTATTATATTAAGGCGGCAACAAAAAATCTGAGGAACGTTTTGATCATGTTTTATGCAAATTAGTTAAGCTATTTTAGAAAAGGAGACATTTAAACAAATGGCGGGCGACAACAACGGACGACGACGGTCAGCATATATCAATATTCTGAAAAATGATAGATATTACAGAACCATGGACACTAGTCAATGTATGTTTCGCTTGTTTATAATTACATATCTCGGACCAATGAATTTTTGAGCCTAGAAACATGCTACAGATTATGATTTTTACCAGCACTTGGACATTAACAGTACAATGGGAAATGTAAAAGTGGTGTAAGATGTACATGCATAACATTGTAATGCGATGACCATACTCACTTTTGTGGCTGTGAAACTAGGTTTGGGCCTGAAATAAATGATTATAAAATTGATACAATTGATTATGATATTAATCGCCATTTAAGTAAAAATGTGTATGGGCTACCATGTAGCTTATAGAAGTATTTGAAGTGGCGATGTATTTATTCAAACAATTTTCGTTAAATTAACACTTTAAAACGTGACATTTAATTGTAATTGCTGTAATAATCTTGGATTAATGGAATCCATTAATATTAGCACTTGATACGAAGCAAAACATTACAGTGGTATATTTTGTTAAATGCAATTTTTCATACTAAGAACAATTATTACCAAGTATAAATGCTGCTGCACCTCCAAATGCGTTTGATAGCACACCAATGGCGGTAGCAGTGGTTCTCTCGTTGGCTGGAAACCAAGTTTCCGAGATAAACGGCGGAACGACCTGTGTTAAACTGCCGGCTAAACCGTTACAGAACTGACCGGCACCAATGAGACTGAAAAATAAAGTTCAGAAAATTATACATAAAGTATAATAAATAACTCCTTGTAATTACGTGACACAACATTTTTAATGTTGCTATGTATACTCCCGGTGTTGCAGTATGTGATGGCATAAGCTGGACGCCTATGAATCAGCACTTCTTTGAAAGCTTTTTTTATCGAATTGGTATGTGATGGCAAATAAGGTATGCTCAAATTATACAGTAATGTTTTGTTTGGTCATATATGAATATTAATATATGATGTAAACACCTGATTTCCGAGTTTGAAAAATATGGAATAAAATATAACCAGTCTGCATGTATTGCAATATTAGTACAGCTATACAAAACATGTTTAACTGCACCCTGACCTGCAATAATATGTGAATGCATGAGCAGTTATTTGCTTGATGTTATGGCGGTTCTGCAAGAAACGGAAGCTGAGGATGTATGAAAAGTTTGGGAAACATTTTTGAGATTGAACACAGTTACAAAGTTATTTTAATTAGGTTTCACAGACGAGTAATAGGGGAGCCGATAGAAGTTGGTTTTATCTGTTATTGTTTTTCGGTATTGAAGTCATTCGGACCACCTCGCCGATTATCCTAAATTGAGTCTAATACGGAATGATGGCGGAATCGGCCGAGTATGTACGATTGTAATAATGTGTGTGACTTCAATACTTAAGGTAAAGTGGGCTAGTGTTAGTTTTAAGTTAAATACCGAGACACAGATATTGAACTAACTGTATGCGGGGCGGTAGTCTTTTGGATAGAATGTTGACCGCTCACGCCAGAAGTTGTGGGTTCGGTCCGATGCCTCTCATAAAACAACACTCAGTACTGGTTCTACCCAGGAAGCGGACTCGAGAGCGGTTCATATAAGCCCGAGCTTTCATCGCAATCGAGCTAAAATAAATTAGTATAAACTAACTTACTGTATAGTCTCCTCCACTAGCGGTACAGTACTAATTCGTACTGAGACCGACAGTAGGTATTGTTTCAATTCTTTGAAATACATTTTGATGAGCGGATATATTGCAGTCATAAAAGCTACAATTTTTTTTTTAAACGTGAAAAGTCAGATGAGAGAGCCATGCTTTATTATATAAAGAACAGATAATAAAATTTAGCAATGTAATGAGATCTAAATATACGCACATAGTAGCAGGTACCGGGTCCATTGTAATGACCCTCAAACCGGCCCCCATAGCAAGTAGAAATGTACACAACACCATGGAAACTCGTAATCCTACAACGATTAATAAGTAATGAATTCTTGACACAACAGCAACAAACAAGAATATCAGTAGCTTTGTCATGATGAGTTTGATCAGTTTTAGCCTTCGTCAAAAGTCTGTGTAGAGTTAAAGATAAAAACAAAATAGATGTGCGGACCAATGATTTTTAGTCTCATGGGGTTCACCAATTGTAGGAAAAGTGTATTGTAGACAATTTCATCATTCTTGCGGAATTGCTTTGATTTAGCAATATTTAGGGAATCCCAGAAAGGGTCTGAATAATCCGTCCCCTCCTTCCCGAAACGCCTCCGCCATTGACTTGTAAGAAATAATATGCTTGCGACATAATCATTAATTAAATTGTGAAGTATTTATATTTTAAAAACGCAGTACAGTCCAATTTCAACTTGTTCAGATAGAGTGTATTTTGTACACACTGTATTTAAATTACACTCACCTTTCTTGCCAACGATATATGCGGCGAAGATGAGAAAAAGTAAGACTCCAATATTGCCGCAGTTAATCATAAGAGCTAACGTGGACGTTTTCCAACCGTAGACAGCCTGCATAAAATTGCAAAGAATTTTTTATCACTAAGGGGTTGTTTGATCATCAAAAGTTTGTGGTGTTGCTTTATTTCATTCAGGATTGGGACAAGTTGTGCTCCATTTATGTTTGTAAAATACCGACTTATATAGAAAAAAAAAGTGAAATCTATCGTAGCCTTTGAATGGATTTTAGAATTGTTTAATTTTTACTTTATATTATATAAATTTATATCAAAAGCCCAATATAACAAATATTAACGATATAGCAAATATTACCTATAACCGCATGCTTAAACCTCAGACCTAAAAACATACATAGTAGTACGCAATTCAACAAATTATATACTTCTTGAGTTGTGTTAGGTACTTAACTTGAATACTTAAATCAAGGAAAGCATCCAGGTGGTAATGTTTTTAAGACTGGCTCCAAAAACTGCATTTGGGTTTATTGACATAAAAGAATATATAAACCATCAGTCAAAACTAGGTTAGGTTTTAATGCATTTAAGTAAAACTTAAGTTAACTAAGTAAGTCAATGTTGGTGAATCAGAAGCTACGCACCCAGCAAACACATATAAGCATATAACAGTGTTGACTTTTATAAATGTTTTCCTTACATAAGTAGTGGTACAAATGAAACTTACTTTTGCAGATTGCGCAATCGGTCCCCAAGATGCCCACACTGCGTGTTGCAGAGTTGTGGACATGCTTAGCATGAACAAAATATACCATCTTGTTTTATACACTCCGGTTCTCGGGTCTTTCACTCCATTTTCTAGTATAGGATTCTTCAGCACAACGTCTAAATCATTTTGGTACGTCGATAATACGCCATTATTAGTTTTATCTCCGTTTTCTTCTTCTTCAGCGTTAGGTGCTTGTGTTGCATTGACAGTTGGACATGCATATACGTCACCGTCACGAAAACCTTGGATACTAGAGTAGCCAATAGTGTCAGCTCTGTATGTTCTTGTTGTAGCACCAACAGCGTTATGAACAGTGCCGCCGGTGTGCGTATTTATAGATTTTTGGCGGTCTTTGAAAAGCGGTGTTTTCTCGGACATTTCTCAGTCATGAAAACCGACTTCTTCAGGTGCACCTCAAATATTACTCTCCATCTTATCACCATATAAACCAATAACCGGTTGTTGATTCAACATTCGCACTATTTGGCTCCATTGCATCACACAGATTGACACTCAATATATAATATATTATACTCAATATATTTAAGAACACATATTTATTTAATGTCATTTATTTAAATGTCAAACGTATCTATACCATTTCATTAAAGGTCATCGGCCTGCCAGTCAACAAAACATTGAAAAAAACTAAGCAACGGCATTGTGAATTCATTAAATATGCACATGTAAAATATGTTCATGTAACTAACCGTATGAAAATAAATAACCTAGTTATTGCAAACTGTTTCAAACTACTATTCCTTTTTCCTGCTGTTCTATGTAGATTAAACTTCTCGTCGTAAAAAATCTCAAGCTAACACGTGAACAGATGTTACAAACCAGAACCTATTTTATTTCTGGATATATATACGACGTGTAAGTACATCATGAACTACATTAGATCCACCGTCGTTTATCATCATATGAGTATTGATGGACGCGTTCAGTTTATATACCGTATCGTTTATTTAAACAGCGATAAAGTAATGAAACCGTGTCATTTATCAGATGGGAGATGATATATTTTGAAAAGATAAATTGGTGGGTTAAAATAATTCTTTATGCAAAGAAAAATAAAAAATAAAGTTTCTATAAAAAAAAATCACATTTCATCAAAACCTCGTCAAAGAGGATCATTATTTTCTCTTTTTTAATGACGCTTAAAGATAGTTTCAGCACATTTTTTAAAATTGTATGTTATATTTGAGACCCAGGTTTATTTTTTTTGTGCGGTGGTGGGTAAACATCTTAATTTGATTTTGTGGTAAAGCGCTGTTCTTCAGCAAGTAGGTTGCAAAGCTTTCTCACACAAAATCTTAAATTGAGCTTGACTCGATTCCAGGACCTCAGCCACTTGCGAATTCATATAGGTAAGCAGACAAGGCTCCCCACCCCTATAAACCCCTAAAATCAGACTATCATACCTTTTTAGTGAATTGAAAATATATTTCAAAGCTATTTCACTGAAATGGCTCATGATGTGTGCAACTGTTTGTAAGTCGATTTGAGACGGTTAAAGGGACCTCCGCAATTTTACCCAGGAAAGAATCGTCAGCTGCTGGCCCCCGATTCATAAGAATGACGCTCAATATTCATACAAAATCCAACTTGCTCATTTCTCCTCCCTCACATGCATGCGTTGCGGCGACAGTTATAGCGCGGCAACCAGAGCGTGACATATACACAGATCAATGTGCTGGTTTGAAATTGTTGTTAAAGGGGCATACGACAATGTCAGACTCATTTGGCGATGGTGTCTACTTGAGACATAATTCTGAGCGTTTCCACACTGGAGTATTATGCCGCTGACACATGGTATGTTACACTCAGTCGCATAATATTGACACTTGGCCGACCAGACCTAGAACTATCATCTAAATGCTGACCACCAAGCCAGAATGCGTTCAGTACCATTTTTCAAGCCTTTGGTATAAACCAACCGGTGATCGAACCCACGACCTTCCGCATACGACACGGACGCTCTATCACAAGGCCACCGCTGTGGTTGTCACACTGTCGCTACAAAATTAAACTACAATGCAATTTGTTCACTATTTGGTTAATAGTTTTCTAAGGTAATTCTACATTACCTTCAATTTTAAAACGACTATAGATTATGTCAATGACCGCTTCATGGCAGAGTATAGAATCAATAGTTATCCTTGATATAAACAAACTAACTTATATACTAAATCTCGGTATTAGTATGTATATATTAATTAACTTTTATTCGCCGTCCGTGCTTAGAAAAGGTGATAGTAATTCAACCTATCTCTGGGGACCTTACTAACTCATCAGATGGTGAAAAAAAAAACAATAACCAACGGCATTCCCGTGACCAAACAAGAGTCAAATATACCTTCAAGTTACATTTTATGGAGTAATATCAGTCCACTGACCGGTACAGGGTATATGTATTTCTATGTACTATTAGTTTAATCAGCAAAGCAGCCAATATCATTGGATATCACACATGTAACTCCGTTAACTGTTAAGTATTAACTGTTAAGATAGTAGCACTTGCATTATTTAGGCTACACAAAACTATTCCTTTAATAAGGTCACATAAAACTACTTATTAGGCTAACACAACCCAGTGTTTCACGGTTTTACCATATGGAGGTGTTATCTGAAAACGTCAAAAGTTACAATATACAGTCAAACCTGTCTTAAGCAGCCAGTCAAGGGAAGGAGTAAAAGTAGTCATTTAAGACTGGTTGTTGCTTAATACAGGTTAATTTGCTCTGAAAGCATCGGAATGGGAAATAGCAAATGTGGCTGCTTAAGACAAGTGGCTGCTTAATCGAGGTGACCACTTACGCAGGTTTCGCTGTTTCTGTAACGTTACAGGTGAAATATTGATTCGATACGAGAACATGAGTAAACTTCGACTTCAACAAAAGCGTCTGTCCCTTTAAAAGCAATTATCTCAAATATATGAGTGTATCGATTTGAATAATAATCGTGTCATGGACGTCGTTTGAGGGGGGTGGGGGATGGAGGTGTTTGTTTTGTGGGTGGGGGAGGTGAGATTTTTTTGCTGTATATTTAAATTTTAAAAAATGGAAGGCCGGTTAAATAGAACTTAATGTCATTTCCAACACATTTCAGGTTAAATATGGTATTAAGTTTTATTGTTGGAGTACGACCCCATATTGAATCCGAGTAGACGTACCCCTCTTCACGCAAATACTTTCTAACATTCAGTCTTTGCGGGGATGTGTGATAGGGTGAGTTTGGGTAGCGGTTGACTCTCCAGCCGGTAGCGCGCCTGTTTATCAATCCAGGGGCCGTGAAGTCGAATCCCCGACCGGCCACAATCATATATGGCATTGTGTCTGATTATCATTCGTCTTTCGCTGATTCAAGTGGGAAATATATCAGTTACTTGCGGAGATGGGATGTGCTTGAGCACTGGTTAGACCTTCCAGGAACCCACGAAAGAGTGGTTAGTGGACTAATCATCTGTTAGCCATCATAAAAAAAATAAGCTAAATACTCGTGTTCAGTCAAACACACGAAAACTATAACCTTAAATAAAAGTTCTACAACTTCAGATACTCTAACACGGCGTTTATACTTAAGGAGAGAATTACACGTTATGGCATGAACTCTTTTTGTTACGGTGCTACCAGACTCGTAGAATAATCTTCTACAATATTTTCAAAACGAGACAAATTGTAACCGATTTCAGTCTGGTTAGTTCACAGAATGGAGAAAGCTGTACTTCTACATTTTGTATTGACAGTTTTATAGTTTATGTTTTGCTTCCTTGTATATTTGTTTATGCTTTACTTGCTTTGCATACGTTGTGACGTATTAAATAAGTCACGTGATTTCATTTTGATTTCAGTTTGACCCGTTATACTGGTTTAAATTGTTATAAAACTGTTTCATCTTAGAAAGAGTCCGAGTGACAATGCAAAGGTCGGCAATCAGTATTTAAGTGTCGTCTATTGATAGAATAGCAATTTTGTTTCAAGTTTTCTACTCCGATCTAAATATCGATTTTGTCATTTTTTGGTGGATTTGACATACCAAACCATTCGGATTTAACCCCCCCCCCCCCCGATTTTGTCATTTTTTGGTGGATTTGACATACCAAACCATTCGGATTTAACCCCCCCCCCCCCCCCCCCCTGACATACTTACTCCCTTTAAAGTGTCATTTTTTTATTTGAGGTGATACGTTTCTTTAAAACATTTCTTAAAAATACACAACATGTTCTTTTTTAATTCATTGTTTTATTTTGTTTTGTTTCAATTACTTTCGGGCCACAGGTCGATAAGCATCATTTTCTCAAGTTTGAAAATGCACCAGGGGACTTTAACTAGCCTATGTGTGTGTCAAAAGATAAACAACTCTTACTCTTTTACTATTTTTAGACGCAACATGTGACTTGAGTTATTGCCCTTTATCTATACATATGCAGAAAAAGTGTCTTGCACAAGGGCACTTTACATAGCCGTGGCGGAGGATTGGACTGACGACTCTCCGATAATGTGGTCGATGCTCTACCACTGGACTAGGCTTGGTAGTGATAATTTACTCTCCTGGTGCAAAATAAATATTACGTACTGATACTGGCATCAGAGAACTCATTTTGGAACAGGAGAAAGACCACAAACCAAAGTAAAGTTTTACTTAATAAACATTAATACGTCACTTATATATACATTACATATACATGCAGGTGGTTGGAGGCTGTGACTAAAGGCACTGTTAGAGTTTTTTTTCCAACAAAACAAAATGGTACAGATCAGTTGAAACAGAAAAAGCTATACATCAATACCGTAATTCACCAACAAATTATGCGAGCTATTAAACCCGTGCCAACTCGGGTTAAAGTTCATGTTTGAAATGTTGACCCCTCAACTCATTATATGTATACCGTACCGTACATGTATTATAATGTCGAGATATATTACTACCAGAAACTTTATAATTTTAAGAAATAATTATCAGTTTTATAAAGCTAGTGGTGTCACGCTACATTTGGAAAAATGACATAGTCCATACTTGGAATAGATAGACAACAACAACCGGAACCCATTAACTAGTTGATTCAGCACCCACGTGATCAGTCCAGTCCTGGATGGGCACAAAATATTACCGTTTGGAAAACTAGCCATATTTCATTTATGTTTAAATAGTTTAATATGTACCGTCCGCAAGCCAATATGAGCAATACACGTGTTGCATTTTCCAAGAACAGCAGGTATTAGGCTATCTGCAACTGAGATACACGTATGTGTTACAAACACGCCGTTTTGTATATAACTTAGTTGTAGTTTGCCTATTTCAGTATTTACTTAGTAGGGTATAGCCAGTTCATTAAAACATGGGCGTTGGAAAACTCTAAACATTTGCTGGAGGAACCATTACTGATTAAACAAGAGGCACAAGAGGACTTGAACCGCTCTACTTGTAACACATAAACAGATGACCATTCATTTTAAGAGGAAATGTTTTGGTAAGTTCCCCTTAAATTGTGCTTACAGGCCCCTGGCGGTGACTCGTGTGATGGTCCTAGATTTGACCCCCGGGCATGGGCGTGGTCACGGGTGCAACACCGCGCCAATATTTTCAAACTTTTCTACAAGTTTAGCTAATTTCCAAAGTTTTTACATTTATTTTGTATACCGCACCAATAATTTCGCATTTTTTCTTGTTTATTAACTATACATTTGTATTAGATTTAAACGATGATGGCATTTGTCACTGTTCATAAATAACAAACTAAAAAAAAATGAGCTTAAGTTACAGAACTGGCAAAATATACTGAACGGAACAGCTAACCCGTCATCTGACATTTTATGTATTTTCTCAAAAAGTATTAAAGCAATATTCTTAAAAAAGAAAGAACATCTAGGTTATGTAAAAATACATAATTGTCTGTTAACGACATATACAAATTTTAATAACGCTTTTCCAGATTTTAACGAAGATATTGGAAATACAAAAGTGGCGGGTTAGCTGTTCCGTTCAGTATAGTTCGTGGCTAGTCTGTAGTACGGTCCCAGTTCTCTCGATTTGGGAAATACGAGATTTTGGGATAAACTTGTTCGTTGCTAGTCTGTAATAAAGTTTTGGTCGGATTGTGAATCTAACCCGTGCATATAGATTGATGATGTATGTGTCTTTTTGTCTGTCCGACCTTTAAACTCAAATGTTGTTAATGATATATTATTGAAGTTGCGCTAAAGATCATCTGAAAAGTAATAATTAATAGTGATGACTTAATTTCACACAAATTGTATACTTTCCGTGCACTCCTGTAGGACTGCCACCACTGCTGCTGATATACTTTCCGTGCACTCCTGTAGGACTGCCACCACTGCTGCTGATATACTTTCCGTGCACTCCTGTAGGACTGCCACCACTGCTGCTGCTCGTCACAGTTTAAGGTTTTCAAAATTACAAGTTTTGTAAAATATTTAGCCGCGCTAATATCCAACTCGTGCCTACGCCCCTGCCAGCTACACGGCTTCCACAAACCTTTCAGAAGACCACCATGCCATACTACGTATGAATTAACTAGGGTTTTGGACATTCAGAACGTTTATTTAAGTTTTTCTTAAATGTGCTTATAAGCAGTGTAGCAAGAAGGAGGAGGTCATTTGTGGTCAAATCTGGCTGGTTTAAGAGCTTGGCTGGAATCTTGCGGTTATATATAATCTGCGTTGCAACGTGTGTTAAGTTTCAAATGGGAATACTCTCATGTCCACACGAAAATGTGAATATCCCCTATATAACCCCAAGCAAAATAGTGACCTCTGTGGTGGTCTACAATTTTAGGGGATCACCATGACATGCAATACTTAATGTGAAATATTTAGGTATTGTCCTAAAACTTAAGGAGAATGTCTTTTCGGTTAAAATGTGCTCAGAAGCACTGTGGTGGTGAGGACATTGTTCTTTTTGTAGTCAACTCAAAGTGGTTTAACAATTTGTCCGAGATATTGTGGTTATAAATTTGGTCATGATTTAAATGAAAAAATAGGGTGTTATTGCGTCTATCACAGTACCATTTTCCATATATAATTCAGAGTAAAATAGTGACTTCTGTGGTGACCCCAAGTTTGAACCCAGGGATCCGAATTCAACATATCGTTTTGGAGACATACGTGCAAGGTTACGTGTAATGTTTCTGAGGTCTAGGCCTTAAGCTGCTGGGCAAAAGGCTTTGTTTAAAATGTTCTTATAAGTTATTTGTTGGGGCATTTGATGTCGAACCACGCTAGTCCAGAAACTTGTCCGAGATAACTACTAAAGTTTGATTAAGATTCAATGAACAATGAAGGTGTTGTCGCGTCGACAAGAAAACTTTTAACAGATGGACGACGGATATAAGATAAATAAGCATGACATAAGCACTGGCTGTACTCCGGCCAGGTTGTCCTTTGGCCAGTAGAGTTAAAATGAGGTGGAGTCCGAGGCAATTTTGTGCCATGATAGGTTCAATGCTCACACTTTTAACGTTTAATTCAACGTACGTTTCCGCACCTTGGGAACGAAAATCTCACATATGTTCACGAAATTAACGGGGCGTGGTGAGCACGTGATTTGACCTGACTGGTGTTTCAAGTTATCACGACAGTGAGTGGCGGACATTTGAATTAAAGAAACGATGAAGGGGTGGAAGCCCAAGTTGAAAAGTCTCATAATATGCCTGTATGGTGAGTTTATTAATATGTATATCACTACCTAAATGTTGTAGATATCTTATTGAAACCATATGTATAGTCAATATAATAAGCAAAGTATAAGTAACACCATGTGACAATGTTCATCAGTAAATAAATTCATATATATTCTTTTATCAAAGACTAATGTGTCCACAACCTATAGTGCCAACTCGGAGGTTACCACAGAAAATTTGTGAAGGAGTCAAACCTTGGTATCGCACAGACTCATTTGACATCAAAATAACCAGAGTTCATTAATTCATTCCTTCATTCCACTCATTTGCTCGCTCGCTCGCCCACTCACTCACTCACTCACTCACTCACTCACTCACTCACTCACTCACTCACTCACTCACTCACTCACTCACTCACTCACTCACTCACTCATTTAAGCATTCATTTACTCACTCACTCATTCATTCACTCACTCACTTACCCACTCATTTAATAATGTATACATAGAGAAAGGCAATTCTTTCGTTCTTCTTTCTATCGCTATAAATATACCTTTGCCATTTAATTAATGCATATATCCAGGTAATTAATGTGTGTTATCAGATACATACAACAATATATACTTGACCTCTAACACACACATATTGGAGTTTACCCACCACATCCCTCTCCCTTCATAAATCAGTTATCTCCATAAGTCCGTGCTTTATTGAACGAACCTTTTATCTAATTGAATACGGATTATTTACAAAATAAACAGTAGTTTGATGGTCATCATGAACACGGTATGGTAAGATTGACCAGCACATCAATGGGCGTAGGATCGTTTCAATTATTGTGGGGGTGGGGCAACCTGAAGAGAGAGAGTAAAATATCGGAGGGGCGGTGGAGGGGTGCCCAACGTGTATATGTCCCCCCGGCTCCTACGCCTATGACACCTGAGTGCAGGAAGATTTACACAGCAGTTAAGTCAGTTGAAAGACATAAATTTAAATAGGCCGGGCCCGATTAGCTAAGTCAGTTACGCATCTCACTATCAATCCAGGGGTCGTGAGTTCGAATCCCCGCACAGCACCAGTCTCCGTGATGGTTGATACACGACATTGTGTCTCATTATTATTCGTCTCTCACCGCTGCTTCAAGTGGGAAAGTTATCAATTACTTGCGGAGATGGGGATGCTCAAGTACTGGTTAACCTTCAGGATCCCAGGAAACAGTGGATAGGTTATCTGATCGTCTGTTAGCCCTCGATGGCATAAAAAAGAAACTAATTATTCAATCAGTTAATCAATAATTTAAATGGATAGTTAGCAGTATATGACAACTGGGTGATTGTCTTCAAGATTTGTGTTAATTTCCATTGGATTAAATCAAGAGTTGACATGATCAGTAATGAAAATCTGATCTAATTACTATATTAAATTAGTATAAAGTGTGACTATCTGGATCATAAATGATGCAAAATAGTGTTGTTTATCATCTTATACCACCGATCTTAATATATTCCTACATATTTGCGGATTGTCTCTCGGATGAAGTATATTTTTTTTTCATTTTCTTAGAAACACTGTTTTATCCTGTTTAAACGGTTTCTAATATAATAAAAAATAGGTTAATTTTTTTTTACATCTTAGTGACATATCTAGTGACTGTTCTATGATACTGACGGATGGCGAAATTGGTCAATTTCATATTGGCCAATTCAATATGATTGAATCGGAAAGTTCAAGATAATTTCAGTCAGAGAAGCAGCTAATTTGTATATTACTAATAGATTTACTGATCAGATACTGGTTATGTTGCTTTAGAACTTGGTGTCATATGTGTCGAAATCCTATATTAAGAGACGCTGATGGTTGTATCATAATATTTTATACCTATAAGTAGTTATTTCCAAATAACTAATTATTCCCAGCAAATGAGAATGGTCCAGGACTGGTGTGCATATGTGCGTCGAAAAACTTTTCTGGGGCACAACTCCAAAACCGTTCAAAGTAACTTCACAAAAAAAATGTAACAAAAATCAACCACGTGATCTAGTGGTGCCATTTGCTATGAGACATTTTCATTATCATTGTTTTTTCAGTAACATTGAAACAAATAGCCAAAATTACAAAATTTGCTGTTTTCGGAGCACAATTACAAAACCATTCGAGGTAATTTCAAGAAACTTTGAACATATGTTAGCTTATTAGTGTTTAGGTGCCTTTTGTAATATAAGAGTTTTCATTATCATTTTTTTTATCTGTATTACTATAGAAAGAAATTGTTAAAGTTGCAAAATGTTTGGTTCCGCAGAACAACTCCCAAAAAATTGCAATGAAAGCAAAGTAGCCAAAATTACGCAGTTCATTTACGCTCTCCAGGAAAACCAGGCTTAATGGCATCGATTTGGCGTCGAGAAAATCCAGGTCAAAGTAACGTCGTCATAAAATACGTAGCATTTTGCTGACATAAACTTTAAATGTCAGTGTCTTTTTTGATTTTATATTATAAAAATATCAAGGATAACCCTTTTTTTTAGATGGACAGTGATAAAGAGGTAAGCAACTAAGTTTACAATTGTATTTTTAGGTAAATATTGAATTTTACAAATAGGCTTTTATTATTAAAAGTGTTTTAAAACTGTGATACTGGCCAGTAAATTGTCGATTCATTTACACAACGCAGATTTGTTTGTTATAAAATAAAAATCTGCGATATTTACTGATAAATTATAAAAGAATGAATTCAATTTGGAATCTTGCAGATATAAACTGTCTTTAAAACAAAGCTGAAATAGTTCAGACTGACATTGAAATGACAATGAATCCTAGCACTCCCCCGGCCACCAACCAACCAGTACATAAAATGTACAAAAAACGTAACGTGATCATTAGAAAGAGTAAAAATATAAACCGTACCATCATTACGATTTTATATGAAACGACTTGAATTATAAATGTAATGCATACATATTTTTAAAAAAATGGAAAAACGAAAAAGCTGTACGTAATATTAATCTTTAACGATTACCGCTTATGGAATTCGCGCGGTGGCGTAGTGGTATAGCCGTGGACTGTTGTTCAGGAGAGTTTGGATCCCGTAAGGTGCATTTTTTTTCATATGTCAAGCCCTAGCTCATTTTACAATAAAGATTTATTTTAAAAGTTAATATATGACATTTAATTGCAAAACATAGATTATAAGTTTCGTTATTACATCTTAAATTATAAAATAGGCCTACTATCGATATATATATATTGTATCAATATTTTTTTTCTCTATTTTTAGGAACTAGAGAGTTTGTTCTCCGAACATTTTGGAAAAACACAAATTTCTACCCCAATAGCTTCACAAGCCAGTGACAGTGAGGACAATGAACCCGTTCATGATGATGATGTCAATGATGAAAATGATCTGCAACTGAATGTTGATGAACGAGCAAGACATTTCCTTACAACAGTAGGTGCAGAAAGGGCGGATTCAGATAGTGACGACTGTGAAAGTGAACATGACCCTCAACATGATGGTTTAATGTTAGAAGGTGACCAGGATGTGCAGAGAATTAGGCAATTTATATTTACTGGCTGTGGCTGCCATAACAACTGCCATACACATTTCAAAGAGCGAGATATTTACAATCATGTATTGGATATGTGTGAAATGGAAAAAAGTGACAAAGAAATGTACATTATGGCAACACTGGTTGATAGTTCAGACAATGAATCAACGAAAAGCGGAAAGAAAAGACAAAGACCTACATATGAGTTTTTTTCTTGGAAAACATGTATGTCGGAACACATTCAAACTTGTTTTTGACATAGGTAAACGCAGCCTTCAAAACATTATGACACACATCAGTAAACACGGCGCAACCCCAATCACACATGCAAATACAGGACTGAAACCAGCTAAGTCCCTTAAATTTGATGACATCAAATAGGTCGTTCAGTTCATTTTTAATTACGCAGACGAATTTGGGATGCCACAGCCAGCTGCTCCAAGAGGACGGGACAATGTACCTCCCATGTATGTGCCAAGTGATACAACAAAAAAGGTGTCCATGAACAATATGTTGCTGATTGTATCGAAAAGAGCCCCGAATGCTGTTCTGTAAAATATACCACATTCTGCAATATATGAAACACATGTCTTTCTCATGTAAAAATAGCGACACCTAGAGACGATGTATGTGCTTCTTATGAGAAAATGAGAAAGACCATAATGGATTCTGTTACTGAAGAAAAGTTGGAATCTACAAACAAAATGATAAAACATATATTGCAGGTGCAAAAAGAAAGAGAAGTGTACAACACATGTATCAAATTCGCCAAACAATCCCATGGCAACTCTGAGGTAGAACAATATGTACACTATACGTTTGATTTCAGCCAGAATGTATGTTTACCCTCATCACGCCAGGCAGATGGGCCAATTGTATTTTACAACGCTAAGAAAAATACAGATATTTGGATTTCGTCTGGACGGAGTTCCCGGCAATTGAATTTCTTAATCGATGAAAACGAGACGATTGGAAAAGATGGAATATCAGTTCACGGTCCGAACTATGTAATGTCGATGATCGGCTGGGCTTTACAGCCGCACGAGAGACAACTTGTACTGTACACGCAGACAACTGCATAGGTAAATTTTAGATTTTATTTTCTTTTATATCCGACTTATTTTTTATCATTACTGTCTATCATGTAAAATTCACTAAGTCTTGTGTTTATCTATAAATGTATAATATGATAAAGAACTTGAGGTACAACGAAAATATTGGCTAATGTATTACACTATTACGAATTTACGATAATTACATGTAATTGGAAACAAACATGTAAATTTACCTAGTAAGTTTTCCAAGAAAAACATTATTATTAAATGATAAATGAATTAACAAAATATGTTACATTTAAATAAATTATTGTTTCACATACACTTTAACTTCAGAACAGAACAATAACCAGTATGTCCTTGGTTATTTTATGTGGCGGGTAATGACCGGAAATCACCAACGCATAGAGTACATGATGTAAGTGCCTGGCCATGAACGTTGTTTGGTGGACAGTGGCTTTGCCTCTTTGAAGAAACTGCATCGACGTACTAACTGTGATAACATAGGTCAGCTTGAATATGTTGTCAACAAATCATCGTCAACAAATGTTGCAGTCCGGTATCCATCCTGGCAATGGCATGACTGGAAATCATTTCTCGGACCAGTATTCCGCCCGTTATGAGGAATAAGATATAGTTTACCTAAACATTTACTTTATACACACAATATGTGTACCAAGTTATATACTGAGTATTGAGAAAAGGTGTTTAAATAGCATAAAACCAAGAAAGTAAAATACTTAAACGCTTGTAAACATATACACGTCGCATGTGTTAAATTTTAGTTACTTAGGTACATGTACTCATTAGTTTTTAGTGAAATACCATTGTGACAGAAAAATAAATGTCATTAGACTACTAACCTTTGTCGTTTTACAAGTGAAGTACAACATCTTAATTCGGGTATTATTTTAAATAAAATATTCTTTATTGAAAAAAATCTGATGAAAATAAAGACACGATGAATCGCTTTAAAAATAGTGATATTATTTTATCAAAATAAATGCTGTAACGAAGGATCGAAAATGAAAAATAGAACATATTTATTTCATCAGATTGCGTTTTTTTATTGTTTGAAATAATCTATTCCTACAGGCAATACCAGTATTTCATGATGTCGTCTGCAGAGACCGGTGTTGTGAAAGTAGAGAAAGCCTTCGACGCCGGCGAGACGTCATTGAATATGTTAAAGTCTCGGGACTTCACCTTCGAGGAAGATGATATGCCAGATAGTATCGCCCCACGCGGGCTTGTCCAAGATTACTTCCATAGAATTGCAAGACCGTTTTTTCGACCGGCGTATCAGGATATAACGTGCCCAGCGCCTATTGGCAGACTTTAAAGTTTATTTAATTTATATGGCCAATGCTATCATGATAAACAATATCAATTAAAATAAGCGTTTAGATAAAGTCAGTAACATACACATAGCTGCGTAGAGAATGAGCATCATTGACGATTGGGTGGTTATAATCCGAATGTGAAATTTATGCAAGCCTCGTTTTCATTATAAGTTTGAAAATATCGGAAATTGTACTTTCGTTTTCAGACGTAAATGTTATCTACCTCTCTGCGAGATAAATGGGTAAATGAGATTAGAAATTATGTTGAGCGTTGATGGTGTTTTGGTTATTATAAACAAAAAAAACCTATATTGTTATCTTATTTGTTTATAAATAACAACAGTAATAATCGTTAAGGGAATACAAGTCAGTACAGCTTTGATTATTTTTTATTCACATCTTTGATTTGTGCTTGATTCGATACGTTCTTTTAATATTTTTTTCAATCATCAAGGTATACAGACTAACTAAGAGTGATGATTGTCATCGCGGTATTGTTCGAGCGCAAAATAACGTTGTTGTTTTTTTCTGAAACATAACGTCAAACGTCGTACATTTACGTCACATATTGACGTCGTGCATTGTTATACCTCTCGCAGGTAGTATACAACTATCTACCTTTCTAGCAGTCAATGGTTAAAATTATTTATCCAAGGAAAATGACTATTGACCCAAAGCAGGAAACTATTGACCGAAACGCAGTAGACTTGACGTGACACTCTTAAAAAATAAAATAAAGAAACGCTGTTGGTTAGACAGACACCTGTGGGCCCATTTCACTAATCTCAAGTCTAAGATTTTCTTAGCAAAAAAATTGTAACAGAGACGTTCATTAACGCAATCTATTTGCGAATTTTAAAACAAAAGTTATTTTCACTTAAGACCTTTTTTTAGACAAAATTTCTTATATAATGATGTTTGTGAAAAACTAAATAAAGTTACTTCATGATTATTTGTCATGATTTCAAATTTTACATAAAGACGTTGTGAGCTTACAAACATTAGTGAAACGGATCACTTTGGTCAAGTTCAAACTTATGAAAAGGTCTTATATATGTATTCATGAAGGGATTTTATCATTAACCCTAAATATAGTAGCATGATCTTGCCATTTAGGGGCTATTTTCACTCACTGCAGTCTGAAACATCTTGTTTATACTAATCTTGTAATAAATAAGTTGTAAAATAAGTAAGTACGTACAAGTAAAAAGTATAAGTAAAAAAGTACACATAAAAAGTTCAATTACAAGTAAATACAAGTAAAAGTAAAAGTAAACAAACTAAGTAAAGTAAGTAAGTAAAGTATTTAGCATGTAAATTTTAGTTTAAAGTAGATGTGGTGTTCTATCAATAATCTATACACTTATAAGAAGTCTCAGCTTTCGTTTTAGCTTTTTTTAAATAAAATTAGTATTGCTCCCCATACAGACACAATGTAAATTGTGTTACCTTTACATCTACTCACTCGGCTGATATAAGCGCAGATTTAATGGCAACAAATTTTGAACATTCACATCTGATCAAACATATGTTCTAAATTACATTTTATCTGTTCTTTTCTCCAACGATATATAAAATCCAATACTTTACCAAAAGATAAAACATAAGAAAATACAAAATGTTTATGATTAAAATACTTTGATTTAAAAGTTTGTTTGAATGTTTAACATCAATTTTATGCCATCGAGGGCTAACAAACAATCAGTTAACCTAACCAGTGTTGTTTTTTTTTCATCCTGAAAGGTTAGCCAGTACCAGAGCACACTCCATTTCCGAAAGTAACTGATAACTTTTCCACTTGAATCAGCGGTGAGAGATGAATGGTAATGAGACAAAATGTCATATATTAATCATCACAGAGACTGTTGTCAGGCGGAGATTCGAAATGAAGCTGTATTGATAGTCAGACGCACTACCAATTGAACTAATCGGATGTGGCAACTATGTTTGTTTTTGGAAATGTCTCTGTGACTCACAGTTTGGCCCAAGGGGGTGGGCCTAAAAATTATTGCAGCCGTAAACGATTCACATGTTTTACTTCTCAATAACCATAAGCTCAATCTTAATGAAATGGTGTATGCAGCTTTGATACCTTAGAGTGAATCGAAATTGTGAACTGCATGGTCCCCACCCCCACCCTGGGGGCTTGGGGTGGGGCCAAATCGGTCAAATTCAAGGTAAACTTTGAAAATCTTCTTACTAAAGGAAGCACTGGAAAACAAATGGCCAGCATGATTGACGCATTTGATCCTTTATAAACATTATGAATAGCATGTCCCTGGGTCTCACAGTTTGGCCCTGGGGATGGTGCCTAAAAAAAGTAGTGTGTCCGTAAACAATTCACATTTTTGAATTCTTCTCAAAAACCATAAGCTCAATCGTAATGAACTGGTGTATGCAGCTTTGATACATAAGGATGAATCTAAATTGTGAATTGCATGGTCCCAACCCCACTGTGGCTTTGTGAATTTCATGTGCTTGGCTCTCACAGTTTGGCTCTGGTTATGGGGCCTACTTAACTAAATCTATATAAGAGAAAATGACAAAAAAAACGTCTTATGATTGAATAGACTCATTTGAATGGTGTTTGATGCGACTTGTTGTTCCTGACAGTAAGATTAACGCTTATGTTTTATTGAGTGCCACTCCGCTTATATAATCTTTGGCCTGGGCCAAAACAGTCAAATTTGAGTTAAACTGAAAATCTTCTTCTTTATATAAGAGAAAATGATGTGATTTGTTGATACAGATGTGACATTCAAAACATGGATTTTTGCCAGTTCCCGAAGGACATATAGTTTTATGTCATCAAGGATAATCAGGTGACCATTAAGGCCCATGGGCCTCTTGTTTAGTCAAAACGTTGCATATTGAAAGTTGTCAAGAAAGAAGAATGAGATACTGGTATAAAAAAACAAGATCAAGTACATTTACGAAGAAAAATTAGCCATTTATTGCACAAACCAGGTACATATCACAGAACATAAAAATAAACCAAAACCATTTAATTGATTGTAACAATATTGGTCCACAAGGTTAATCTGTATTATGCATCTAACACTTAAAACAAAGTTACATAAAGTTAAATATTGAATACACATAGGGGCAACTCACATATATGTCTTAATGCACCTTCAAAAGTTTATATGTAAATAGGACTAAGGGAGAGAGTTTTTTCCGAAAACTGAAGGTCCAATAAAAACTTCTAGTTAACGCTCATCAAAAGGAATATTCCAGGCTAACTTTCCATACACAAAAGCACATCAAAATTTAATATGTAGAAATGAATGAGCGTATAGCCTTCATACCTTCAGAACTGCAGAATTCCAGCAAAACAAATACTAACCAATTTGTCGACACTTGCATGTATGTACGACATGCATGAGCTACAATCGGTCCTGAGCTCGCTACAACTCATCGGAACAGCTAAGCAACCACCCGACATTTTATGTATTTTCTCAAAAAATATATATGAAATCCTTGAAATTTGGACTTGAATAAGAAACATTTCAACCATGTAAAACCTAAACATTGTTTGTAATGTCGTATACAAATTTTAATAATGCTACTCAATATTTTGACGAATACATTGGAAATATAAAAGAGGCGGGTTAGCTGTTCCGTTCAGTAGATAATTTAACCACAATCACGAGCAAGACAAAAATAAGATCCTAATTTAACTGGAACCACTGACAAGTGTTTCAATATGCCATGGTTGGCAACTGGATACAAATAATGGTACAATAGATTGTGTGCAATAAAATGTTAAATCTGATGAAATTTTTTTTTTTTCAGACCAAACTTTCGAGTAATTCAAAGCTATAATATATGTGGCAGACAAACACACACTTTTTTATCAGTAAGATAGGAAGTAGGATAATTAGAATCAATGTACAAAAACAGGAGTATGATTCAATGCTGTTTTTAACTGGAAATGTGTCTGTTGAACATGAATGCCCTGGCTATTGATCAGAAACAAATTTTAACAGAAAAAAAAACTCCTGTAGAAAGTTGGCCTGTATTTTGTAATTATACCGTACATGTAACAGTTTACACTAATGAAGTAAGTATGTAGGGTCTAAATTTAGAAGATTTTTATCTGAAACTATTTTTTACCTCGGACTCACAAAAATACGGACAGACAGGATTACATTTACAGTCCCTGCATCTTCAAATGGTAGGGGCATAAAAACATTGTTATAAGTGACATGTATTGAATAAGACCTTTTAAGAAATATGGGTAATTTTGAAAATTTGGGCAAAATCCTGTGATATTTTTGTCTCGCGCTGTAAAGGTTACCACCAATCTTCTGCGGGTAATTGGCACATTTTCTCACCAAACTGGGAATAACAAAACCTTGGTCCAAGTGGTGAATGGTCTGAAGGCAATTCCTTTAACCCTTTACTCCATAGATATGTGTTTTCCCGCACCAATCACAGAAGGCCTTTGAAAACAGTGCAGGAAGTGTTCAGATTGCTCATTACAAGCAATCTGAACACTTCCTGCACTGTTTTCCACTCTGGCGGTTAATATAAACATAATTCACCCAATAATTCAAAAGCCTTCTATATGAGAGGTGTCCAAAGGTGTCTATATTAGAGGTGTCCAAAGGCGTCTAAATGAAGTAAAGGGTTAATAGACATCCTGGCAGATATTTAAAACATTTACTTCAGCCATATTTTACTTATAAAAAGGCACACTTATTTAAATCATACACAGGTAAGCAATATTATAGCAAATCATATCATCTTTTACAGGTAAGCAAACAAGATATCACTGTAAGTTAAGCAAACTCATTTAATTCAAACTGCTAATTTCACAAAACAATAAGGATGGTGGAAAATTCAAATCAACTTAATTGCCAATTGACAAATAATTTTTTAACTGTAAACTTTTTAATGTGTTTTTCGATAAATTTCATATGAAATTTTAAGATAATTTTCTTCTTTGAAATTTCGGCATCCATTTGCAGAATAAGTATCATTGAAAATTATGAGCTTTAATTATTTAAACTATGTCCTTTATTTCAGGATGTGGGATGGTGCAATTTTTGTTTGTGTTTTATGTGTTTTGTTTACTTTGAGACAATCAACATTTAATTTTAAAAAACCTTTGAATTTACAAGCAAATGAGATAAAATTTACTACTCCTTAAATATTTTGTAAATTTGACATTTAGAAAATATCTTTTAAAGGGATTATATTGGCAAGTGACACAAACACGCTGTTAATCCAAACTTTTCCTGTATGCAGTGTGCACAAAATAATGCTTATGTATTGACGTATAACCTTTATTTACTTGAAAGTTATCAAATTAACAGTAATTGAATATTGACCAAAACTTTAATACGTCCCGCAATAAAGTATTGCGCAATGTTACATCGAACTCGGTAAACTTCCCGAACAAAGCCTCGAAAACGAGATCGGGAACGAGTCTTCATGATGTTACCGATGATTGATCGGAAACCCGAAAGCGGTTTGTTGAAAATGGCAAATGTAAACAAAAACAAAAACGTGGCTTTAGAAACCCGATGTTTGTAGTAAAGAGGTTATGCAATTAGACACTTCAACGCGTATATCTCTAAGTTGTAAGTGTATCTTCATGCTGGGCGTGTGTATTAAGGACAGGGAATTGACGGTAATATGCCAATATAATCCCTTTAATTTTGACCTCATATTTGTCAGTCAATCAAACTGTGTTTTTGTTGAGTGATTTCTTATATCTTCTGATACTGTGCGACTAACATATAAACAGAATATTTTTTATATAACATAATACAAAAAAAATTAAATAATAAAACAACATATGAAGGTTGAGCAGCTGTCAAATATAAGTAATAAATATATTTAATATTTAAGCTTTTAAATATAATAATGTAAATAAACTAGAGGCCAAAAAGGGCCTCTTTAGTGGCTCACCTTATTTCAACTGTCACTTCTTTTTAAATTTTGAGAATTATCTGTGTTCCCATAGTATTCCGATGTAAAATGTAAGTTCCCCTTACTTGGCCCAAATGAACACTAACTCCTTTATTGGAACTAACTTCAGGTCTCTACTCATATTTGACCCAGGGTCATTACTTCAGACAGCTTCATATAAAAATGCTTCGCACAAAATTTGGTTAAAATCTGTCCAACAGTTTAAGAAAAATCATTTAAAGCAAAGTAAACAACAACAAACACAGGGCAATCACCAAAGCCTATCCATGAACCTTTGGCTCAGGTGAGCTAATAAACATGAATAAATATATCAAATGCAAATTATTGTAATATTGTGTCAATAAATGCTGTGAGAGTATAATATAAATAGAAGTATGTAACAAACCAAATAATGTTTTTGTTCAATGCAAGCTGCATACATAAATTAAAAATAATACAAAGAAAACATTTTTTCCGGATATATAATGATCCATATATATAATATTTATTTATATTATCAAATATAATAATTCAAATATATGATATAAAAAAATGTTATTATATTTATTGTCTTGTTCATTTTTTACAGAAAGATTTATGGTAAAATTGAACACTGGAAAAGATAATTATGAACTCATGAAAAAATAAAAAATAACAAGAGCACCGCTTGTCTGTTTTCCAAATCTATTACGTAAGTCAAAGTCAGTGAAGTAAACTTTTTAAACATGATGGTGATTAGTTTAAAAAATCAATACTATTACTGAAAAAATAAAACAAGATTTAAAAAAATCACCACAAAAAATAGAGATGTCGGAAAACAGCGTTAACTTGACTATTCTAGCCTTGTCGATCACAGAACAGTGTATTATCAGAAAAACAGATATATCTGTATGAATGAAAGCATCTTTCATATTAGCAATCTAGTAAATACATGTATGTGCAAGTAGGACAGAATTTACACTATGTCTATGTCTGACTTGGTCTGGCTAACGCTAGCTAGCCAGTACTTAAGCTGAAATGTATTTAATTTAATACATTTTTTTTAGATCTGATTGTGGATGTGCCAAGTTCTAAAAAACAGGGCTATTTAGTTTTAATACAATAAAAAAATATGAAGGGGGAGGGTGTCTTGGGTATGGTAACAAAGTTGAAAATGGACTATCTAATTCAATACAGAACAAAATTTTAAGAAAACAATTGGAGGGGGTTGAGGGTCTTGGGGTTGCTAACAAATTTGAAATGGGGCAAGAGTATTTGATTAAATACAAAACAAACTTAAAAAACAAAAAAAATGGGCGGGAATGGGTGGGGTTGTGGGGTAAAGGGTGAGGGTCTTTTGGTGGGTAACAAAGTTGAAATGGGGCAGAGCATTTGATTAAATACAAAACAAAATTTAAAAAAAAAAAAAAAAATGGCAGGGATTGGGGATGGGTGGGGTTGTGGGGTTAAGGGTGAGGGTCTTTGGGTGGGTAACAAAGTTGAAATGGGGAAGAGTATTTGATTTAATACAAAACAAATTATAAAAAAAAAAAATAGGCAGCAGGGTGGGGGGTCTTGGTTGGGCTTGGACAGCAAAGTCCATTAAAAAGGTCAGTGATGTAAACCTTTTTTTAGTTAATGGTGATCAGCTTAATACAGAATTAATAGTATTACTGGAAAATGAAATTGATATATAAAAAAAAAAAAAAAAAATTCAATCCCAAGCTAAACAAAAAACTTTAATCACAGGTTTTTAAGCCTAAAGTATGGAAATTTATGTAAGTAAGCTATATACATTGTTTGTATAACACGATATGAATGTGTTTATGTAGTTCAGTCACCGTAACAGGAGTTGTTTGTTCAGAAACAGAGAAAAAGCTGAGCTAACCAGTGGACGATGCCAGGGTCATGACAATAGCTCTTCGTTTTTTTTCCCAAAAGATGAGCTAAAAAGTATTACAGAAAATAAATGATAAGAGAGGCATAAACTACAGTCCCAAAATGTTTGGGATGAAATGCTAATTAATGATAATCGTTATGCAATCCTATAAATAGTGCATTTTTATGAACTTTTGTGTTTTCTCTGTTTCCATTATATGGATATTTGCAATCAGAAGGTAAAGTGCTATTGTACATGTAGATGCAAGAATGTGTCGGATATTTACACTGGCATATTTTAAGTAATAATTTGTTTTTGGTTTGGCTGGACGGGTGGTTTAAGACCATTTTCAACACATGACATATGTGACATTTCCAATATAAATTGTTCATGTTCCAACCAAAAACTGCTTGCATAATATTATATATTTGGAGCAGGCCATTCAAAATAAATTGGGTAGAAAAAACAAAATAGTCATTCCGATCCTCTATTAAACCAAAAATGCCACTTTATTAATTGCCTTTTGTCCTACCAGTATCAATTTTTTGCACATGTTGAAGGGTCCCCGTGGCTGAGTGGTCAACGGCAGTTACTGATGGAAGTACAGTGGTTCTACTTATGGTCTTCCTACACCAATAAAAACTGGATATGCTATATATATAACCTTTCATGTGTTGAGAATGGCATTAAACCCGATTCATTTCATTCCACATCCTGTGTCAGGACATTGGCATTTTGGCACTATGCACGATGGCATTAAATCTCTAAATTATTAAACTCTGCCAACATACTTATTTAACCCTTTACTTCATATAGACGCCTTTTGACACCTCTAATATTGAAAGCATTAATTCACCAAGTATCAGCAATGGGTGAATTATGTTTATATTAACTGACAGAGTGGAAAACAGTGCAGGAAGTGTTCAGATTGCTCGTTACGAGCAATCTGAACTCTTCCTGCACTGTTTTCAATGACCGTCTGTGATTGGTGCGGGAAAACGCACTCTATGGAGTAAAGGGTTAAAGGAAAAAAGTTTGGGTGAAAATATTTAAAATTTTACAGCACATCGACTTAAAGGACTTTAGGAAATAATACATATACAATTCAAAACAAAAAGGTTTAGGATTGTATACAAATCTTCCGCATGTGGGGTAAATTCTACTAACTTTCCTATAACTAAAACATTAATACTGCAGTTTTGCCCTACAACTCGAATAAACGTTCAGGGTTGTGAAAAAATATTTTCTATTGGTACATGTAGACTTAACTAACATCACTGACATTAAAACATAGCACTAATATCAAGTATCAGGATCAAGTTTGCACCTTTCACAGCATCAAAGACCAATTGGTGATGAATTCATAACTTTATCATATTCTCATACTCAAATAAGCTTAAGATACAAAGAAGGGTAAAAAAAACCTTAAACGCCCAAAACTTGATTATAATCCCTTTACTTAGAATTCACTAACACACTCTCACTGTCCATGAACCAATTTATAGAACAAGGACTCCTGGTTAAGTAGAAGTCTTCCTGGTGGCGCAAACTCTGCCACCTTGCCGTCGCTCATCACCAGCACCCTGTCACTGTCCATGATCGTGTTGATCCGATGAGCGATAGTTAAGACGGTACTGTCAACAAACTCTTCTCTGATCGTCTGTTGTATCAACATGTCCGTTTCCATGTCGACACTAGCTGTTGCCTCGTCAATACACAATATCTGAAAACAATGGATACATGTATATTTGAGTTTGTTTATAATTATCTAAAGATTAGATTTTTAATATAAACTTACACTCAGCATTAAGAGGATAATTCTATCTCAAGTAGTTTGAATCTCGGCAACATGGTTGATATATGATATTATCTCTCATTATCATTCATCTCTCACCTCTGATTCAAGTGGAAAAGTTATCAGTTACTCGCAGAGATGGGTGTGCTCAAGTATTTGTTAACCTTTCAGGATCCCAGGATAGAGTTGTTAGGTTAATTGATTGTCTGTTAGCCCTTGACGGCCAAAATGACGCTAAATATCTCAAGTACTCATTGCCAGCGAAGTGGGGTAGAGCACAGCAGAGCAGTTTACATTTAGAAAAGAAAACTGTGCCTAAGTGATATAATAAAACAGCTGAAAAATCCCAGTCAAACCTTAGCACGTGTTAGTATAGCTCTTGCCAGGCAGATCAGCTGCCTCTGTCCCACGGAGAAATGACGTCCCCTCTCTGCAACATCTGACCCCAGACCCCCAAGTTTCACAACCGCATCGTTCAGATGACATTTCTTCAGCACTGACCAGATCTCACCATCAGTGTATACGCAGGTGGGGTCCAGGTTCTCACGAACACAACCACTAAATAGGAATGGATCTTGTGGAATGACTGCTATACGAGATCTGAAACATTTCAATATTTCAAAAGTTATCCACAATTTAACTCTTTCTTTAAGAAATAAATCATGTTTAATAAGTCAACTTGGTTCTCGACTCAGGAAGACTTTGATTGTGATTTGTCTAAGATGTAAGAACTTGTTTTACAATCGATGTAAAATAAAAAGTTCACAACATTCAATAATGTAGAGTGAATTCAGATTAAATCATCAACTAAAAAATGAATATCAACCATCAGCCTGATCTATATGCAAGGATATGATGTATAGAGAGCCATTATCTCAAACCATTGTGAATGGTTTGATAAGATGAAATTAACATGTTTTGATGTTGTTTTTGTAATGAAATTGGTTACTGTTTTTTAATGACAGCACAGATAAAGGCGGCATTTACTCTGTGCAACATTCAATCTAAGACTTGTAAAACTCAGAATTTTGGTTACGCTTCATTACTATACATGCTACTTGTGTCAGTAGTATATACAGTCTCTTATTCTGATTAGAACTACAGTAATGACTACAGGTCAAGAGGTTACAAGAAAAGCATTTTTTATTACATATCCATGTAGTATCAGATAATGCTGACATCGATCTTTTTATTTTCCAAAATATATAAACAAAAAGAATGCAATTATAGCAAAACTTTACACTCGGGAAATTTATAGATGGTACTGTATATTTTATTAACATGTTTTTTTAAAAATGGCATGGTTTGAAACGGTTTGATTTAATTTTTTCCCTGAAACACTGTTAAAGTTACAAATATCATGTGATATTTCTTACCTAATGTCTTTTAAATCAAGGTGGATCAAATCTATTCCATCCACAAATATATTTCCTTTATATATTTCAACCATTCTGAAAAGCGCTAAAAATATACTAGATTTCCCAGATCCAGTCCTTCCAACAATGCCAACTTTCTCAGCTGGTTCCACTTCAAATGAGACTCTGTCCAGGGCATCAGGCATATTGTGTCTGTACTTCAGTTTCACATGTCTAAACAAAACTGATCCTTGGATAGGCCAATATGGAGGGGGCTGGAATTGTAAGAATTCTTAATCAATACAGAAGAAACAAATAAAAATTCATCAACTTAATATTAAAGGAAAAAAACTGAAAATGTTTGATTAAATACCAGTAACTAAGGGACGCATAAATACTGGGGTACAAAAAATACAGGTACTTTGTTAATGACACAGTGTATATACAATCAAATCTGTCTTAAGCAGCCAGTCAAGGGAAGGAGCAAAAGCGACCTTTAAAGATAGGTTATTTCATAATTTGCTCTGAAACCTGAAGAATGAGAAAAAACAAATGTCGTCTCAATAAAGGTGACACCTTACACAGGTTTGGCTGTATTCACCTTCACTGAATAAACAAAAGGAAGGCAACTGTGAGTGTTGGGGTGACAATAAACATCCTTACCATCAAAGTTCCCTCAAATTGTTCATTAGGAACATCTTCTATGTACTGCTCTGCCCGTTCAACACTGACCATTTGTTTTTCTGTCTCAGCAAAAGAGTTGACCACACCACCAAGCAGGTTAGTCACAGACAAAGCATACGAGATAGCCAGACCAACCAGACCTGGAATCAAGGTTGTTAAATTTACTGTTTATAACATACATGTTTGGAGTATCTAGCATCATTTTTATGCCATTGAGGGCTCAGACAATCAGTAATCTCTCTTTCCTGGGATCCTGGAAGGTTAACAAGTAATCGAGCTCACTCCATCTCTGCAAGTGACTGATAACTTTCCCTCTTGAATCAGAAATGAGAGACAGATGGCAATTATCACAGAGACTGCGGCCATATGGGGATTCTCATAACACATAGTTAAATATATTCTGGATAAGAAAAAAAACATATTTTAAGTTGAGGATGGAACCTATTTTTTACTCCAAACATGGACAATCAAGTCATCAAATTAAATGAACATATCAGAGTAGAGATACATGTACAGTGTAAAGTAACAAATTGCTCTTAAAATTAATTTACTCACAAACCAAGAACCTGTAATGATCCCAGTGTACATGCACAGTACTAAAAAAAATTCAAACAATATGTGTTGCCTTGTCAAGTTATGAAGATTCAAACCCAGGATCAATGAGTTGCAGGTTCCTTCCTTCACAAGGAGCCAACTTGATTAGAACTGGTTCTTACATATTTAATGTCATTTTATGCCATGGAGCACTTACTGACCCTTCTTACCCAGTATGATAGCAAATGTTATTACTTCTAATTAAGCTTGTTTCACATTACATGTTTTTTTAAATGGTACTTAAAGGGATTATATTGGTAAGTAACACAAACACGCTGTTAATCCAGACTTTTCCTGTATGCAGTATGCACAAAATAATGCTTATGTATTGACATACATGTATTACCTTTATTTACTTGAAAGTTATCAAATTAACAGTAATTGAATATTGGCCAAAACTTTAATACGTCCCGTAATAAAGTATTGCGCAATGTTTACATTGAACTCCATAAACTCCCCAAACAAAGCCTAGAAAACGAGATCGGTAACGAGTCTTCACGATGTTATCCGATGATTGATCGGAAACCCGAAAGCAGTTTGTTGAAAATGCCAAATATTAACAAAAACAAAAACATGGCTTCAGAAACCCGATGTTTGTAATAAAAAGGTTATGCAATTAGACACTTTAGATGCATATATCTCTAAGTTATGAGTGTATCTTCATGCTGGGCGTGTGTTTTTAGGACAGGGAAATGATGGTAATATGCCAATATAATCCCTTTAACGCCATTTTCAACCCATCACAGGTAACATTTGGCATCCAGTTTTATTAGTGGAGAAAAACAACAGAATCCAAGTAGAACAACCATCAAGAAACTGGCTATTTTTCTCTAGGGCAGTATTCATAAAGCTTTTTAGTTAATAGTACAGAAATAACTGATTTTTCACCTTGATTTCTATTAAATAATTACAAATTTTACTTAAATAGTTAAAAATTTAACTAAGATTTGACTGGTTACATGTATTTATCTATTATATAATCAATATCAATGAATCCTATGCAGTTCTACTGAAACCAGTCTAAAATCATGATCACCTGGATGCTTTTCTTAGGCTGAATTATTTGAGTATTTAAGTATACATGTACTTAATAAAACAGGAGCCTGGATGATCAACATACATGTATTTAGATCTCATCTTACTATTCAATCAGATAAGCTTAATAACCAATAAGTTTTTAAAATGAGAAAATTGTAAGAAAAACTTAGTTTAAGCATTTTTTTTTAATACCGATCACAAACCTGGATTTACAGACTGGAAGTGGTGCTCTAACACAGCTATAAATGCAATTCCAGTAACCATGGCAACTCCCAGCATCTGGAGTCTAAATGCTAACCAACTTGCAACTGCCCTGGCAGCAAATTGAGCCCTCTGGTTCACATCCAATTTCTCAAGATTTTCTCTTTGGAATCTGAAACATATTTAACATGTGCAAATTTGATAACTCTGTCTACTAAAAGTGAAACATCATGGTCAATTTCACTTGTTACCTTATAGAACTACATGTAAAGTTATTGTTATAGTTATTAAATTGTCAACCAATCATATCCATGGTCACGATGGAAATGGTTTTCACCAAATATACACTAAGTGTCCAATCTGAGAACTAATAAATTAAACTTAGGCAAGCAGCGAGTTGAACTCGGGGTTCAGGTCAAGAATCAAACAATGTCACTGGAGCTGCTACACTCATAGTTTAATTCATACCCAGGTTAAATTAGCAATTTCTTTTGTTTCTGGTAAAGATATTGGTGCTACTTTGAGGCAGGGATGAACATGTAACTACTGTGATAGATCAATATATTTTATTGACCAAAACTATTAATTTTTCATCATAACAAATATATGAAAAAATAAATACACATACTCACACACAAGATGTATCTGATCAAAGCTATAAAATACAGTTTATTTGGAAATGTAACTAATTGTTAAAATAACTTAAAGTTCATGCATTTGCATATGTTCTACATGATTATTTGCTGTCATGTGACGTTCATTTGTATGTGTTGATATATGTATCATACGTTATAAAATATTTCTACTGGTAAGCTATTCATGTTACTTTCACACACCTTTTAAATGTCTTTAGTGAATTTTGTGTATATAAATGGATGTCTTACACTCAATCACAGTATACACATTTTGTCTGTGACAACATCAGGTATTGAACAACTTAATTTAAATGCTTTAGGCCGTTATAAGTTAATTGTTAGATTATCATCTAAATTTTTCTTAAAAACGGGGAGGGCGGGAGGTTTTTATTTTTTATTTTCATTTTTAAAATTTTTGATGTATTTTCAATAAAAAATTTTAAAAACCAAGAAATGTCACTGTTAAGTGTCACATGCCCCCCAAAATGGACTGTGAAAATTAACAATATATGTTATAATAGGTAGCGATGTATCCATGAATATCAATAAGAATCCAACAGATTCAAAGTGTTGTCATACATACTTAAAGTGTGACCATGTCTAGGTTTTACTTATGACACGTCGTCATGTCATCTTGATAAATTGAGCCAAGTGTTTTTAAAATATATCCATAGATGACAAAGTTATAGATCGGACAAGAAACCTCACACAGACTTAAAGTGTTGTCAAACAAACTCAAAGTGTGACCTTGACCTTTGAGGTACGCATGTGGGTCTTACACGTGACACTTTGTAATGTCATGCTGATGAATTAAGTCAAGTGTTTTTAAAATTTATCCATAGGTGACAAAGTTTCAGACCGGACATGAAATCTCAATCAGACTGAAAGTGTCATCAACCAAAGTTAAATTGTGACCTTGACCTTTGAAGTGGGATTCTGGGTGTAAGGCGCAACACATCGTCATATTATGTTGGTCATTTGTAGCTAGTACTAACAAAATCCATCAGTGCATGACAAAGTTACAGACCGGACATGAAATCTCACACAAACTCAAAGTGTTGTCAAACAAACTCAAATTGTGACCTTGACCTTTGAGGTATGGGTGTGGATCTTACTTGCGACATGTCATGATGTTATGTTGATCATTTGTAGCAAGTATCATTAAAATTCATCTATGCATGACAAAAATACTGGCCAGACACGAAATCTCACACAAACTCAAAGTGTTGTCAAACAAACTCAAATTATGGCCTTGACCTTTGAGGTACGGGTGTGGGTCTTACTCGAGACACGTCATCATGTTATGTTGATCATTTGTAGCAAGTATCAACAAAATCCATTTATGCATGACAAAATTACAGGCCTGAAACGAAATCTCACACAAACTCAAAGTGTTGTCAAACAAACTCAAATTGTGACCTAGACCTTTGAGGTACTGGTGTGGGTCTTACTCGCAACACGTCATCATGTTATGTTGATCATTTGTAGCAAGTTTCTACAAAATCATCTATGCATGACAAAATTACAGGCCGGAATTGAAATCTCACACAAACTCAAAGTGTTGTCAAACAAACTCAAATTGTGACCTAGACCTTTGAGGAACTGGTGTGGGTCTTACTCGCAACACGTCATCATGTTATGTTGATCATTTGTAGCAAGTATCTACAAAATCCATCTATGCATGACAAAATTACAGGCCTGAAACGAAATCTCACACAAACTCAAAGTGTTGTCAAACAAACTCAAATTGTGACCTAGACCTTTGAGGTACTGGTGTGGGTCTTACTCGCAACACGTCATCATGTTATGTTGATCATTTGTAGCAAGTTTCTACAAAATCATCTATGCATGACAAAATTACAGGCCGGAATTGAAATCTCACACAAACTCAAAGTGTTGTCAAACAAACTCAAATTGTGACCTAGACCTTTGAGGAACTGGTGTGGGTCTTACTCGCAACACGTCATCATGTTATGTTGATCATTTGTAGCAAGTATCTACAAAATCCATCTATGCATGACAAAATTACAGGCCTGAAACGAAATCTCACACAAACTCAAAGTGTTGTCAAACAAACTCAAATTGTGACCTAGACCTTTGAGGTACTGGTGTGGGTCTTACTCGAGACACGTCATCATGTTATGTTGATCATTTGTAGCAAGTATCAACAAAATCCATTTATGCATGACAAAATTACAGGCCTGAAACGAAATCTCACACAAACTCAAAGTGTTGTCAAACAAACACAAATTGTGACCTAGACCTTTGAGGTACTGGTGTGGGTCTTACTCGCAACACGTCATCATGTTATGTTGATCATTTGTAGCAAGTTTCTACAAAATCATCTATGCATGACAAAATTACAGGCTGGAATCGAAATCTCACACAAACTCAAAGTGTTGTCAAACAAAACTCAAATTGTGATCTTGACCTTTGAGGTACGGGTGTGGGTCTTACTCGCAACACGTCGTCATGTTATGTTGATCATTTGTAGCAAGTATCAACAAAATCCATCTATGCTTGACAAAGTTACAGACTGGAAACGAAATACCAGATGGAAGGACGGATGGACGCTGCGATTACTATATACCACCCAAAAACATTTTTTGTGGGGGCATAAAAAAATTAGACGGCATGAAAATTAGGGGGCGAGCGGGGATGATAATCTAGCAATTAATTTATTATGGCCTGAGGTATATATCTTTATAATTTATAAATTAAGTTTTAGATAAAGATTTACAACTCAACAGGGGTGTTCTCCGACATGAGTATCACCTATGCTAGTGTTTTTTTTTGGGGGGGGGGGGGGGGGGGGGGGGTAAGCTGATGTTTTGATGTTTATTATGTTATGTTATATATAAGAAATGAATAGCCAAAAACATCTGACATATAACTATACTTAAATGGTAAACAGAAGATTCAAACATGGCATTTCAGAAGTTTGGTCAATTAAGCATTTGTCCAAGGATTATCATATTGGCCCACAACACCAGTGGCCGGTATAACTGTCTGAGGACCAATAACTGGGCAAATGTGAAATCACCAAAATAATAATAATTATAAATTTAATTTTACTTATAACTGAAAGTAGTTATACACCTGTTCAACTTTATATAAACAACAGATGTGTCTGTTGACACGAATGCCAAGATATTGATTGGAAACCAAATTTTGCACTGAAAAATAAGTTAAAAATGGAAAATGAATCATGGGCAAGGAATCATGAAATATCTGACTGATTTTAACAAATATCAAAATTGACCTGTATTTTATAATTATAAAGTTACATACTAAATATAAATTAACTACATATAGCCCTTCTGAACTTATTGATCAGAAACAAATTTGACAGACACTTCACCTTTCTACAAATGAAAAGA
Source organism: Panopea generosa (assembly GCA_029582155.1). NCBI lineage: Eukaryota > Metazoa > Mollusca > Bivalvia > Adapedonta > Hiatellidae > Panopea > Panopea generosa. The sequence continues at coordinate 41,527,444 of CM055897.1, forward strand.
ACACAAAAAAAAAAGGACTATAATTAAACATACCTATCTTGTTCCCTCATTGCTCTAATGGTGGTCATTCCAGAAATGGTCTCGGAGAAGTGGGCATAGATTGGTGACAGAGTAACACTTGTTATCCTCTTGATTTCTCTAGATGTGTGACGATAGTAACTCTGTATATAAAACAAACGTTTATTTATTTGTTTTAATGTTAGATATTTGTCAAAAAGCAAGCTTTATCATTCAAAGTCTGGCCTGCTTAGCTCAGTCCATAGTGCGTCTGACTATCAAGGGGTTCTCAGTTTGAATCCCCACCTGGCTAAAGTCTATGTTATGACTGATATATAGGACATTGTGTCTCATTGTCATTTATGTCTTAACACTGAATAAAGTGGGAAAGTTATCAATTACTTAAGGATATGGGTGTGTTTGAGTACTGGTTATTCTTCCAGGATTCATGGAAAGAGCGGTTAGGTTACCTGATCATCTGTAAGCACCTAATGTCATAAAAATGAAGAAAATATTCAAACTAGCAAAACAGATTTAACACTCAATGAAGTTGACCAGGACAACTTGATGACCAGTCAGTGCTATTCTTATTTCAAAAGTTTTATTTTTTTTTTTTTTATCAACCAAAACTCTCATCTCAGAACATGAAGTCGTTTTTTATACACTTTATTATTCGCTATTATATAAACATTTGGAAGCACATGTATGCAGCATGGTTTGAAATGTTTTTACTTCTCCTAATTTAGCAATGGTGGTCACCTTGTAGCTTTGCAAAACTGAGATTTAAGTAAAGCATTTTACTTGTTATAAAAGTTATACTGTCATACTGACAACATGCATGCTTTGCATGACTTATGCCTGTCTAAATATGAAAGTAGAGATGCAAAAAACATCCCAATGTCAAAAATCATGATTTTGAAGTACACATTAACCTGAACTCGAGTCATAAAATAAATAACATGTATCAGTACTAGAATTACAACTACAGTCAAACCTGTTTAAGCGGTCACCTCTATTAAGCAGTCACTTGTCTTAAACAGCCACAATTGTCATTCCCAATTTCTATGCTTACAGAGCAAATTAACCTGTTTCAAGCAACCACCTATCTGAAAGGCCACATTTGCTCCTTCCCATGACTGGCTGCTTATAACAGGTTTGGCTGTACATGTACCATACATAAGTATTCAGCGTATATTTAAACTAATATTTTTAGGACAAAAAACACATCAAACTATATATAACATTTAATATCTTGAAGTTCAAATTAAAGCAAGCTTTAGAAAAACTTTTTTTTATATCAGTTTTTTTATTTTCTAGTTCATTTTAGGACTCTCCGTAGCAAGATGGTTCAGAATGCCATCTCAAAATCATTTACCATTCACCGCTGTGGTCATGGGGCCAAAACTTTATTTGTGGAAGTTTACCCATTACTTGCAGAAGTATGGTGGTTTTACTCAGACTCATGTATTAGCCTCTGGGGTCTTCCGTAACAAATATAAGCCGGGCCCGATAATCTCAGTTGGTTTAGCGTCTATCTATCAATCCAGGGGTCGTGAGTTCGAATCCCCGCCCGGCAATAGTCTCCGTGATGACTGATATACGACATTGTGTCTCATTATCTTTCGTCTCTCACAACTGATTCAAGTGGGAAAGTTATCAGTTACTTGCAGAGATGGGGTGTGCTCGAGTACTGGTTAATCCCAGGAAACAGTGGTTAGGTTAACTGATCATCTGTTAGCCCTCGATGGCATAAAAATGACGCTAAATATTCAATCAATCAATCAATCAATCATAACAAATATATATGTTTAACCTTGAATGTGTTAAATTTGGTGTTAGATCCCTATTTCAACCGATTTAGAAAAACACAAAATAAAATTGGATATAACTCATGTATACAATTAAAAAATAAAAGCATTACCTGTATTTTATAATACAGAATCCCAAGAGGTAAGAGAAGAACAGCAAACCATGGTAAGCCATAACACACGACCACAATAGTTCCCAGAATACCATATACCTGGGCCAGAAAGATGTTCATTATGAACGGCAGTGAGTCGTCAATCGAATATATGTCGGACGAAAACCGGTTCACTATACGTCCAATAGGAGTGATGTCGAAAAATGAGATTGGTGCCTGTAATTCACAGTATGTATTGTAAAACATTTATATACATGTACATATAACACTATATTTGTGTTCATGAAATCCTCACAGACCACAGGTGTATTTCATGGAGTGTGCTTATTAAAAAGTTTTCTAAGAATTTCTGTGAAATATTAATACCTGGGTCTAATTACACCAAAATTAACTGAACTTTATAGATAGATATTTGAATACACAATGTATTAACGTTTATGTTGGCATAAAACATTTTCCATGTCTGCTTACTTTAAAAGTAAGAAATATTAATATATTTATTTAGCTACATGTTGGCAAGGACTTTTGGAGAAGGATAGGAAACTTGTATCTCCTGACTAAATATTAATAAAATAGCACACTTACTAACACATTAGCTATTCGATTAATTAATCCTTAAGAATTCACAGGTAATTGCTTTCTTGTACATAAATGGAAGTTGTATATAACATTTAATGTTTTATAATGTTTCAATTATTCAAAATGATCTTGAATAAAAGATATTACAGTTTGAGGCAAAACTTCATGGGTTTTTTTTGTGTTTTTTTTTTTTGGGGGGGGGGGGGGGGGGGGGTTAAACACAAATTGCTTGAATTAGTTGGTTTTGTTAAGAATTTCATTCAGCAATTTTGATTTTTATTCCTGAGATGAACGGAGGTCAAAATAACTGAAAATGAAATTTGGCGAGGTTTTGCGTGAATTCGCAAGCTATCACAAAATCTCTATCAGTTGCTTTTCCTTCTGTATATAATTCCTTGATGTAAGTTAATGTTGGTAAAACACGATCATGTACTACTTTAACATCATGAAACATTTCACTATTAAACTGTTAATATTGAATTATCAAAATACTCTAAAAAGCTTAATAGCTTCAAATTTTAAAGATCATAATCCCACTATTTTTCCCAACATTTTTTTAAATATGAAACATGTTGATCAATAGCTAGTTTATCCATCAAAATAATATATAACATGTGGAATATCAGTAGTAGTGATTGGATTCCAAATAAAATAGTAAATAACTCATATTAAAATTGAAACTAGAGCTATCACTGAAGGTGATGAATACCCCCGACGCCGCCATGACAGAAAATGGTTTACCTTTGTATATAATTATATCCAATAGTTTTAAAGTTATGCTCCAGACATGGGAAATATATCAAAGGGCAATAACTTTATAATTAGCAAGAATAGAGTTATGTTTCTTGTACACTGCACTTCCTCTCATTATATTCTACCAATGTATGAAGCCTTATGAAATTCCATCCGGTACTTTTCAAGTTATGCTCCGGACAAGGGAAATATATCAAAGGGCAATAACTCTGTAATTAGCAAGAATAGAGTTATGTTTCCTGTACACTGCACTTCCTGTCATTATATTCTACCATTGTATGAAGTTTGATGAAATTCCATCCAGTACTTTAAAAGTAATGCTCTGGACAAGGGAAATATATCAAAGGGCAATAACTCTGTAATTAGCAAGAATAGAGTTATGTTTCTTGTACACTGCACTTCCTCTCATTATATTCTACCATTGTATGAAGCTTGATGAAATTCCATCCGGTACTTTTCAAAATATGCTCCGGACAAGAAAAATTATCAAAGGGCAATAACTCTGTAATTAGCAAGAATAGAGTTATGTTTCTTGTACACTGCACTTCCTGTCATTATATTCTACCATTGTATGACGTTTGATGAAATTCCATCCAGTACTTTTCAAGTGATGCTCCAGACAAGGAAAATTGCAACGGACAGACCGACCGACAGACCGACCACAGGGTGACTCCAATATACTCCCTCAAACTTCGTTTGTCGGGGGTATAATAAAGAAGGTTTTACTCATATTCCACACACTTCTTTCAAGCCAACTATACCTTTAAAATGTTTCCAAGTAATTTTTTATGTATGGTCTGTGCTGCACATATTCCCCCGTATGCAAACAAGAAAGCTCTGAATAAGGTGAAGATAGAATTGGCACCAGCCAGACATCCGTACACCGTCAGATAAAACCCAATATTGTCCGCAGCAGTCGTCATGTTCATCATGGCATGTGATGGTCTGCAGTGAAGAAAACAAGACTCCATTCAGTATATCTCACATAATACATATAAGGTATATTTATGAAAGTTGGTGTTCCAGATGCTCCACAACTAAACAAACGTGGAGTGCTTGGTTCAATGCTAAAGTGCAGCCCCAGGATCAGGGTATCGTGGGTTCTTTCCGCTGCCATGGCTATGTGAGGTGTTCTTGAGCATCCTTCATAGTGGCTTGTTAACACACTGTGACAATTTTTTCCATACAATGTGTATTAGTTTGTACTACTCATACTCCTTAATTTAGCTGAATTGCGAAGTAAGATCAGAGCTTATATGAATTTCTGTCACGTCCGTTTCCTGGATAGAACCGGTACTGGCTGTTGTTTTTGAGGGGCCTTTGGGTAGAATCTCGGATTGAACTTACAACCTTTGGCATGACTGCACTACCGACCTGCTCAATGTTTATTAGCAACAACTGGAACTTGATTTACACCTGCAACAAAATAAATTAGTCACCTGTGTCTATTGTGTACAGCATCTGAGAGTGTTTCACTGTGATTTGTTACAGGAATGCCTGGGGTTTCAGAGTGAGATACCCAGTACGACAACCACCAGTCGTTGATGTTACGGGAGGCTGAAATTTTTATAAAATTATGTTATAAGTATCGAAATTGTATGACATGTAAAATATAATTGGTCTTTTACTGTCACCAGGACCATATCAACTTAAATATGCACTCAGGCTCAAACTTTAAAACTGTAATGCACTTCTTTTTTCTTATATAACTTAAAGCTTAACATGTCTATCAATGTAATAACTGAGTGACACTGAAAGTGTTCATAAACAATACTGTTTGTTAAAATGGAATATAAGCTCTAGTCCATACTTAAGCCGAGATGTTTTGCCTGGACATCCAATCAAAAACAAGTGATCAATTTGTCACCATGACTGTTGAAATAATCAACCATTTTTTAGTCATATCACAAAGGTGCTGAGATATAATGGTCTAAGCACTGCCATGCTGAAGTATCCCACCGACATTTCCAGGGCTGAGTGCAACACCGGTCTATCTCAATATACCTGTAAGCTAGGATGGTAGATAGAATAGTATTGCTTTAAGCCCTCAATATAGCATTATACTAAAACCTGGGTAGTCAGTCCTAGAAAATGTTCAAATGCTGAATGCTAAGAAAATACTTTAGAACCATTTGTTAATCTCTGGCATGGATTTGTTTAATTTAATTTGATTTATCTCGCACTGGCATATATTTCAGATTCCTGAGTCTGCAGGAAGGTACATACGTATGTACATAATAATAACTGATCATATTATTCAATGTCTGAATATCAGAAATAAACAGAAAATGTGGTCTTCACACAAACCTTGCATGAGAAACAAGGCCACGAGAACACTGGGTGCCAGACAGCCTCCAACAGCCGTCCAGTAAGACTTGTATACACCAAGTTTCACCACTCCAGTCTCTTTCTGCTCTTCCTCTGCAAGAGCACCTCCATCTGCCAGCATGGTAGTTGGCACTGTGTCATGTGACTCTGTTCCAGTTTTAGAGTTTTCATTGTTTTTATCTGGTGACAAAGTCTCAAATGATTCCAAAATATCTGATGGCACACCTGTGGATATAGTATTTTTATTTGGTAAGCATGTTAACATGTTCCAAAAATAGATTTTATAAATACCTTTTGTTTCTTTTATACCTTTTAACAGAAGTGTACAAGTAATGTTTGGTCACAATTGTTTTACATGCAAATTATGTGTAGAATCTACAACATATACCGATAAATGTTATAAATTTTTGTTAAAGGTGTTCAACGCCATTTTCCTTACATTTCAAGTTATATGTGGCATACCCGGTTTTAAAGGTGGAGGATGACCTTGGGCACCTTGAACTACTTGGCCACAGAGGACACTCTGTGCTATTATATAAAAATGTTATATAAAAATAGAGAAACTAAAACAATACATTAATTTAGAGTTACCGACTCGATAGCTGGCTCATATCTTAACATTTGTAAACGTAAACATGTGGTTTGGATTGATAGCTGTGTGAACTACTGATTTACTACAGATAAGATGAATGGTCAGTGTATGTAATAATGAACATTCTTGTAATGAATACATACTGATTGCGTTTTGATTAAAGAAGTTTGAATCAGTTATTACATTATTAATCTTAATTTCTTAAACAATGTATAATTATTCAGTTGCTTCTTCTTTTAATAATAATAAACTAAAATGCCTTAAAACTTTATATTTAAGTTTGTTCAAATTCACACTTTGTAATTCCAACAAAAAAGAAGTTAATTAATCAGCACGTTTTTTTCTTTCTTTCTTAACAACAGCAATGAAACTGCCTAAATGTTAGCTATAGGTCAATTATACTTATGTTGGGTCTAATTATGTCACAGAAGGGACATAATGAAAAAGTGTGTTTCGCAAATGTTTTTTTCAAATCAACACGATATTCCTTGATGGGAATAATGACAAAGTATTTTTTTTAAAACTAAAACTTGATATCATGAATTCAATCTTATGACAATTGTCAATAAAACATTCATATAGCACAACTAAACACTGTGTATGTAAAATTTAATATGATATTCAATTCCCCGCCATATGTCAAAAGAGTGGAATGGAATGCACTGTGGATTATCTCCATAGAGACTTGACTGTAGTTGGCTGGAGAGTCGGGTTATGAACTCGGATCAACTCTCAATCACCACTGGAGGAAAATTTGAATTTTACAACAGTTTTCAAAAAAATTATTTGAATGTGTCACTTATAAAGTACAACTTATTTCCAAATTCACATGACATAATGATCATACATTCAAGAACAGATCTGCCAAGTTTCAACCAAATCTATTATCTCTGATTTTGAAATTTAACAAGAATTCCGCGGAATGATATGTCTTGTCATGTCCGCTTTGACCATAAATATAAATGTTGGAAGATGCCGCCGTCGACAGAAAAGCAACATCATAATCTCGCTTTCGCTTCTTTGTCACAGTGAAACAAAAATCCCTCCACTGGTGGTATGCTCCCTGTGAGTACAGAGATTCAGTGTCAGTGGCCATTTTTCAGTGTGGCTGGCTTTTAAACTGTGAATCCGGCCTTTAAGCACTGAGCAAATAACATGATAGAAAATGAAGATAAAGACAGTGTGAAAGTTATATTTGAATTTCTAAAAAAATCATATTACAGTGTTTTGTACAATATGGGAATATATTGTATGAGTGCGTATTGGAGTCTGATATGATTTTCACCACAATACTTATGTGCACACTATATTCCAATATTGTACAAAAACACTGTAAAATTATCTTTTTATTCTTTACCATAATCTGAAAGAATTAATCAAAAGAATCCGTAAAGAAAAATCAACATCCTTTTTAAATGAATAAACTGGGAGTACAAAACGGCATATGAAAGAAGTTGCAGTGAAAGCTATTTGGATTATCTCCATGTTTCAATTGTCATGTGGAAAATTCTGTTGTTTTTTTATTTCATTGTTGAAATTTCTACTAAAATTTTAATCGCCATATTTACTGATTGATTGATTGAATATTTAGCGTCATTTTTTGCCATCGAGGGCTAACAGACAAGGGCTAACCTAATCACTGTTTCCTGGGATCTTGAAAGGTTAACCAGTACTCGAACACACCCCATCTCAGCAAGTAACTGAAAACTTCCCAGCTTGAATCAGCGGTGAGAGATAAATGATAATGAGACACAATGTCATATATCAATCATCATGGAGACTGTCGCATGTGGGGATTAGAACTCACGACCACCGGATTGAGTCAGACACGTAAATGACTGAGCTAATTGGGCCCAGCTACGCTATTAAACTGTACAATTTAAAATATTTTATTGGATCCAATAAACTTCTGCATATTGTGCAGTCATGTGATCTGGAGTAGGTGAATGTCTATACACTTACAGATATAGAACAATATAATATATGTCGTCATCCATACCCATTTTTGTAATTTTTCCATCTTCCATTACAACAACCAGATCAGCATTTACGAGATATTTTGTATGGTGTGTACATAATATACGAGTCTTTCCCCAGAGCAAACCCATGATGCATTTCTGGTACAAATGTTGGGCAACGTGAGCATCAACGGCTGCGAGTGGATCGTCAAGCAGGTACACTTCCTTGTTCTGTAGAAAAATATATAAGTTTTTCTTTTATGTAAATGTCAATATACATATGAAGTCTACTGAAATATAACCATACAGACATTTATTTTTTAAGTTTTGTTCGAAGTATTCCCTTTATAGATGGATATACAGTCAAACCTGTCTTAAGCATCCAGTCAAGGGAAGAAGCAACAGTGGCCTTTTATGACAGGTTGTTACTTAGAACAGGTTAATTTGCTCTGAAAGTATAGAAATGGGAAATATCAAATGTGGCTGCGTAAGACAAGTGGCTGCCCAATAGAGGTGACTGTACATGTAAGTGCAGTGTATTGAAGTACAACTGACCAATTCTTTATAAACCAGATTTACAAATACTTTTAAATAAACATTACAGAACAACCACAGCAATTCATTTAGAACATTTAACAGTTAATGTTTGAATAGAGCAAGAGCACAACAAGCTGGTGCAGATGTTCCCAAGTTGAGCAATGAAACAAATAAATAAAATTTATAAAGACTGACTGACTGACTGACTGACTGACTGGACTGGACTGGACTGGACTGGACTGGACTGGACTGGACTGGACTAATTCTTTATAAACCAGATTTACAAATACTTTTAAATAAACATTACAGAACAACCACAGCAATTCATTTAGAACATTTAACAGTTAATGTTTGAATAGAGCAAGAGCACAACAAGCTGGTGCAGATGTTCCCAAGTTGAGCAATGAAACAAATAAATAAAATTTATAAAGACTGACTGACTGGACTGGACTGGCTGACTGACTGATGCAACTACCATCAAAATAGTTAAGAAAAAAAAGTTTAAAAAAAGGAAAAAAGATGATGTGCTTCATGAATATATATGTATAAATTATACAAGAAAGAGGTAACATACCTGGTACACTGCCCTGGCTAAAGCCACCCTAGACTTTTGGCCTCCACTTAAAGTAATACCATTTTCTCCAACCTCAGTTTTATCCCCAGCAGGCAGAATCTTGATTTCAAAATAAAATACACAGACCATTTTATATGAAAATATATCTATAATTTGTAATAGCATACATCTATAAATCTTTTGAGGTCTAAAAACGTGTAAAGCATGCTCTGTTCCATCTTCTGCTAATAAAATCACATTTTAGTTTTACACATGGTTTGTTTGAATATTCAGCATCATTTTTATGCCATCAAGGGCTTACAGATGATCAGTTAACCTAACCACTATTTCCTGGGTTCCTGGAAGGTTAATCATACTTGAGAATACCCATCTATGCAAGTAACTGATAGCTTTCCCACTTGAATCAGCGGTGAGAGACAAATGAGAATAAGGCACAATGTCATATATCAATCATCACAGAGACAGTGGTCGAGCAGGGATTCAAACTTGCGACCCATGGATTGATGGCCAGACACACTATCATTGTACAGTTAAAAACTAGTCCCATGTATTAAAGGTTGAAAGTAAATAAAATACAAACTGGAACATGTATATGCAGTTAAAATATAACCCTTTTTGACAATTTTATGGAAACAATGATTTAAAAGAAGTACAATGCATACGTACCTTCAAATCTTCCATCAAGGCACATGCATCTACTGTTTTCTCATATCTTCTACTGTTGAATTGACACCCAAATAAAATATTGTCTCTGATTGTCGCAAACTGTATCCAGGGCTCCTGTGTTGCTATGGCGAAACCTGCATCAAGGTCGCTGACCCTTATGTGACCTCTAACCCTATGCATATCAGCCAATAGACAACTCAGTAGAGAACTTTTGCCGGAACCCACTCTACCAATGACACCAATGAATTGACCCTGCAGGAAAATAATGTATTCAGTAAAGTTTTTTTGTATAATATTTTCAAAGATCGTATTCATAAAAAACAGGCCCAATTAGGCTTAGTCACTCACCCTATATCACTTGTCACTTCTTTTCAAATTTTGAATAGACTAAGCCTATGAAGAACTTCAAAGTTTGATATACATGTATAAAATATTTAAGTATTAGGATTTATACTTTTACAGAAGAAGGTTTTTAAAAGTTTTCCAAAATGTTTGTAAATGATTGACCAAAAAATCTCAATTTCAACTTTTTTGGAATCACTGTGGCCTTTTATGAATATGTGGACTAGAAATTTTATGGGAGAAAAAAAAAATGTAATTTTCCCTCTTAGTTCTACTATGATTTTACTCAGTTTGAGATCTCAAACATTGTCTAGCCATAACAATTGAAATTAGTTGTTTTTTTTAAAGGGATTTTAGTATTCATAAAAGGCTACAGAGGTTTGTAAGGGGCCAGCAGGGGCCCAAAAAGTATTAAAATGATAAAATTATGAAAATCAAGAATCAAGTCGAATTTGTTCACACATGTATTTGGCAAGGAATTCTAGCCCATTTATATGAACAAATTTAAAATCTCTATCTATAAGGATAAGAATTTAGGCTAAATACATGTTTGAACAAATTCCACTTGTTGGTTCTTGATTTTCATAATTTTATCGTTTTGATGCTTTTTGGGCCCCTGTTGACCACTTATGGATATTAAATCCCCATAACTTAAGGGTCCCAATCTCAACTGTTATGACTAAACAATGCTCCATGTGTCAAACTGATTAAAATCATTGTTCAAATATGAAATGTTTATAAAAACACATGCCCCACCCCTATGATAGGGTTCTGGTAACTGGGTCCTGCAGGAATTAGGTTAACCCTTATTTCATATAGACGCCTTTGGACACCTCTAATATTGAAAGCTTTAATTCACCACATATCAGCAATGGGGGAATTATGTTTATATTAACTGACAGAGTGGAAAACAGTGCAGGAAGTGTTCAGATTGCTCATTACGAGCAATCTGAACTCTTCCTTCACTGTTTTCAAAGGCCTTCTGTGATTGGTGTGGGATAACGCGTTAGATAGGCGTATCTATGGAGTAAAGGGTTAAAGACTCCTTACCACCTAGATTAAACTATTTTCAAGATACCAGACGGAAAGCTGATTTTCTATACATAGTAATGATGACCTCAACCTTTAACCTACCAATCCAAACATGAATAGAGGTCAGCAACCTACCAAAATGAACCACCCTGCATAGGTTGAGGCCTCTAGGCCAAACTGTTTCAGAGTTATCAATTAGAAACCGATTTACTAGTCATTAATCACAATATGTCTTTATATATATATAAAAAAATATTTTTTGTTACAAATATTATAATTTTCTATTACCTTGGTAACATGCAAGTTTATATCTTGCAGATGCATGGTGATTGGCCGTTCTGGATTTTCTGTGTCCGGTTCATCTTCAGTTTTTGATAAGCGTTTACCTGCCACACCTGTATCTTGCCAAGCAAACTCGGCATCCCGGATGTGAAGAACACAGTCACTTGGCAACACTGGAAACATGACAAAAGCATTAAACTCTGGCATCACAGAAGCTTCAACTGGCTACTTATTTCTTGCATGTTGATTTTTTTTATGTAAATGCACAAAATTTTAGCAAAATTTGTTCCAATTTTGAACAAGTATTAAACATTTACTGTCAGCTTCTAATCTGTGTCATATTTAAAACGAAAACTAAAGTTTACTAAAAATACATACTTTTTACACATTACGCATTACACAACATGTGTACTAATCTAATCAAAACAATAAGTGTGAATTTTTCCAAAACCACTCACTGTTCTCCTCTTTTTCTTATCATAAATTGTATTCATTTTGTAGTTTATACTCCAAACCACAGGCACTGGTCACAAACAAAGTATATATGGTCATATAGTATCTATATTACTACAATATAGATACTTTATGACCATATATACTAACAAGAGTTGTCAAAAGACAACAAAGCTCACCCCTGGATGTCTTAGTCCAAAAAGTGCCATAACTGTGCCAAAATGCAATCCAGAGTTATGGTTCTTGTCTGTGTGTGTTCCATTGATGATGGTGAACACACATGCAAAGTTTCATTCACATCCGATGAGTGGTTACATAGATATGTTAAACTTAAACGCAAAACCTGGTTGTCTACAGATGACGACAACGCCAACAACGATGCTGGGGTCATGGCAATAGCTCTCCTTGGACTTCGTCCCGGCGAGCCAAAAAGAGTTCCATATGCTATAAACAGCATTATTTACCAGCATTGGAAGAGTAGTACTGGTCAAGGTCAAGATCTTTCAGGGACACAAACTCCTGTACTCTCTTGAGGGAAACCCATGCCTCCATCAGTCCATTTAATACCCATGGGAATGCATTCAATGGACTGATCAACATCAAGAATAGCGATAAACTAGTAAAAACCTGAAATGACAAGATCAGAGCTTTTAAACTGGCACTCAGCAAAAGAAAATATACTGATGTGGAGTGCATTTATCATTTCCAAAGAATAGCTGTATTTGACTATCTGCTTTAACCCTTTACTCCATAGATCCGCATTTTCCAGCACCAATCACAGAAGGCCTTTGAAAACAGTGCAGGAAGAGTTCAGATTGCTTGTAAGGAGCAATCTGAACACTTCCTGCATTGTTTCCCACTCTGTCAGTTAATATAAACATAATTCACCCAATAATTCAAAAGCCTTCTATATTAGGTGTCTAAAGGCGTCTATATTAGAGGTGTCCAAAGGCGTCTATATGAAGTAAAGGGTTAATGTGATCACTGAGGCATGCCGTAGATATAGTGTAGAGTGTGTGGTCTAGTAGTAGAGCATTTGATCTAATATCGGAAGGTTGTACGTTCGATACTCGTCCACGGCCATGTGTTGTGTACTTCAACTAGACACTTAATCTGTATATGCTTTGTACTGGTTCTAACTGGGAAAATGTTGAGCATGAACTTTCTTCACAATCAATGTAAAATAGATTGAAACTGTAATAGAAGATAAAGTATGAAACAATCTGTGTATTGCAGTGTGTTATTCATTACATGTTGTGTGAAACCACGCTGTGTATAATTATGTTTTGTTCATTAATCAGATTGGTAGTCAATACCGAAAATTTATAACTAGGAACATAGTCTATTAAAAACGAACTGAAACGTCCTATCCCAAAATTATCTTAAAATCCCTTTTCACTTCTGAAATCAATGTGCCAATAGATTTTTTTAATTAATAGCTTTTAATGGGGTTTAATGCCATTTTCAACACATGGCAGGTTATATATGGCATATATATCCAGTTTTATTACTGGAAGAAGACCTCAGAATGAATCCGGGTACAACCACTATCCTGCCACTAACTGGCAAACTTTCTCTTAGCGCTTTTGGACCGGGCAGATCCAGGACTCGACCCATGACCTTAGTGGAGAGAGTTAAGTGGTCATTAGGTATATATTCTGAGTGTGGGAATCAAATTCAAAGTTGACATTCATTGACGACTGAAACTGATTTTTTTAACAAGAAGATGTAATTTATAAATTCCACTTGAATTGTTTTTAATGCTGGATACCATTTTATAGAAAGTGCAATGTGTCGAAAGTGGCCTTAATCTCCATTCCCGCTATAAATGAGGAGGTGAAATAACGCCCGTTTGATTTAATGAATTTAATACTTTAACAGTAAAATTTACCCAAAACTTCAATGTCTGAGCTCAGTCTCTTGCTATATGGAGAACTATAATAACAGAGGCAAATGACATCTACCGCAATAGCTATATTAAGGTCTCATTACACTGCTAAATTTTGTTTTTTGTTTTTACATAAAAATAAGGTCTAGGATTTCCATGGTAAAACAATTTCCACATAGAAAGTTTTTTTTTCATAGCAGGAATGTAACCCTACATAAAAATGCACAATAACTGGTAGGTTGGCCAGCTTGTTTTTTTTCAAAGAGGGTGCAGTGACACCCAAAGAAAATCCTCAAATGATGATAAATACATGCATTTGTTGAAATTCTATAAAAATCACTTTTTTGTAACACCAGTTATGTCTTATTGCAGTTTATGCTATGCCAGCTTTTACTCTACTCATCTGCAGCAAGAAATCGCAACCACTACGATTGATTGATTGATTGAATATTTAGCGTCATTTTTATGCCATCGAGGGCTAACAGACGATCAGTTAACCTAACCACTGTTTCCTGGGATTAACCAGTACTCGAGCACACCCCGTCTCCATTTTGGAAATATTTCAAAACCAAATTACAAATGACTTTTTTTAAGCATAAGATTCATGTTACCGTGGGAAAAAAAGGGGCCTAACTATGTAGTGAGACGTATACAGTATATAAAGGGCTCTCCAGGACTAAGTGATCCAAGACAATGCCTCTAGAACACTTACCTCTCTTCATTGAGTTTATGTGTTCAAGCCCAGATCAGTCTAACAATTTAATTGGAAAGTTTGCCAGTTACTAGCAGAAGATGGTAGTTCTAATTAGATCCATTCTAAGGAGTTCTTCAGCCAATAAAACTTGATACAATATATAACCTACAGTGTATTGTTAATGGCATTAAACCCCATTAAAAAAAAAATATATATATATTTATATATATATATATATATATACATATATATATATATATATATATCATGCATTGTGAATGAGCATCTGAAAAGATCCCAAAAATCGTAAATTCATTTGTTGTGAATTTAATTATCTCCCTTTAAGAAATTAAATATATATGAATTCACTGTATCTATATGATCCAACAGGTTTATAAATCTGTCCTTTATATAGCATGTGAGTAGTCATGAATCTTTAACTGGATCTTACTCATATAAAGCTATCAGTTCATGTATGTAAATTTGTCCACCCTGTCCAGATGTGTTGCATGTAATTCCATAGTAGATAAGTCATGGTCGACACTAAATTTATTGGTTTGGCAGAGGCCTTGATATTGTATCTATGGGTTGCATTGTAGCTAGGCGCACTCGCCGTAGTCTGGTCTGTACATTTATGTCTTGGTTATTCACAAATAATTATCTCCATACATATATATATATATATATATATCAGATATATATACATGTCAGGATTCTCCACAGAAATGAATGGGTAGGAGCACGTAAACACCTTCAACACATTTTCAAGCGCTGTGTTGAAATCTATTTCACTAGTAAAACCTGTATTAATCAGGTAGTCACCATCTTTAGTATGTTTCATTTTAGGCATTAAAATGAGAATAGATGTGCAAAGAAAACTGATGATTTACAGGAAAATAAGCTCTAGCAAAAGTTTGAAAATTCAAGCCCTAGGAGAATACCATTTCTGATAGTCAAGTGCTGGGGTGCCCCTGTGCATAAATGGCTTGTGGAAAAGCCTGCATGTATAACAGTACAATACCTTCGCCGCCGTAAGCTGGTTTCCCATCAACGAGTATGTAGTAAAAGTAAGGATGGAAATCAGGACTGGAGTAGTGGCCCAGAAATACACACACATGGCATCCAGGTATTTTCGACCTTTCAAACTTTTCAATTCTGCATCTCTGAGCTGATTGATTTTGGTCTCAAAATGATCCTCCCACGCATAGAACTTGACCACTCTCATCCCAAATAAAATCTCATTCATTACCTGAGTGGAAATACAAATTTGTATATTGCATTCATGCCAAAATCCATATTTTTTATACAGTGATAAATAGAAGATATTTGTTTGTTTTGGTGTGAAATCAAATTATATTTCATAAAGTGATTACCAAAAGTTTTATTCTCATAAGTGGCTTGCCACGAGTGACAATACCATTTTTGGTGATCACGAGATGAAATATTACTGATCTTACACCAAAATAAACAATCTTTTCTTTTTTTATTTTATGCATTTACATATTTTTTTGTTTATTTTTACCTCAATTCGACATTAAATATTATAGGACTAATAAAAAAAATTAAAAAGTACTTTTTTTAAAAAAAAAAGAAAAAAATTTAAATTAATATTCAAGGACAAAAACAACATAAATTTTTTTTCTTCTTCATAATTTCACTGTTTAAAGCAGTAAATAACTATAAATAATCCACTGAGAAATCTCTTGTAATTCATCAAAAAGCATAAAATAAAAGGTTTTAATCTCCTTCATAAATTAGAATCCATAATATTTAAATGATGAATCCATATTTCATTTGGCAACATTATTTTCCATGAATTGCTTTTATTTGTCAAGATTAACATTAAACCATTACATAGAGTGTATGTCTGTGTATTGACAGTTACAGACTCAGTCTACCGACGTCCATAACACCCTCTCTTTACATATTGATGGCTTTGCAATGTTAACCTAATGTGTTCTGGGAGTGAAAAAAAATATTTAGAATATATATGTTTACATACAACTTAATGTTTTAAAATACTTGAATAAATATTACCATACTTCCTCCAGTCTTAGACTTTAATAGCTTACCATAAATGTTAAACAAAATAGAATTATCACAATAAGAAGTTTAAAGTTCATCAAGCCTCCTGAATAAAATCATGAAAATGATGAATGGAGTATCAAAAATTCTAGTGTATCAGTGTTTACCTTTCATATAATGCTGGGGCCAGTTGGCTCAATGAATGGCGCATTGGACTATCAATCCAGGGATCGTGAGTTCGAATCCCTGCCTGGCAACAGTCTCTGTGATGACTGATATATGACATTATGTCTCATTATCATTCGTCTCTCACCACTGATTCAAGTGGGAAAGTTATCAGTTACTTGCAGAAATGAGGTGTACTCGAGTACTGGTTAACCTTTCAGGATCCCAGGAAACTGTGGTTAGGTTAGCTGATCGTCTGTTAGCCCTCAATGGCATAAAAATGACACTAAATATTCAATCAATCAATTCTATAGATATACACAATTCTAAAACATGCTTTAAGTAGAATTCCTACTGCAAAATCTCAAGAGTAATCTGAATATCAAATTCAAGCTAAAACATCATTCTGATGAGCTGTTCAAAACATACAGAGTACCAAGATGTACATTTACTTTTTCTTGTATCCAACAATTTTGATTGCCAATATAATGCAGTGTACCTTAACTCTGTTATCTTTTTGTTCCATCATGGCCTTGCTGAGCTGTCCAATTTTAATTGCAAGCCACCTGTTTATGGGGATTAGAATCAGGGCAAATCCCAGACCAGCTAAAAACGCTAAACCAACCTGTATAATATTTATATAACATCATGCATATTCAATCAATATATATAGATTAATCAACACCTTTACCAGAACCGTAACAACAAATTTTGACTTTCTTACATTTAAATGTTAAGAAATAGGAATAATTGTTGGTTTTAGTGAAAATTTATTTTATCTAGTGAGCATGCAAATTTGCAGGTTCGGTGAAAGTAAATTGGCAATTATTGCTACATCATGGAAACCAACTAAAATACTTGTGTGCTAAACAAACACATCACAAAAGCTAGTTCTAGGGCGATACAGTAGTATTGTGCATATAAAAACTGATCTTAGTTTACACAAATTCCCGAATCTACCTACTATACAATCAATATTATAGGAAATGTTTTCACAAAAACTAAATTTTTTTTCTGTATAATTATTATTCAATTGGATTTTCCATCAGACAAAATAATCTTGAATGATTTTAGAGCTTCTGTATTAGAGAAAAATATAAGGGTTTCAGTTGAAACATTTAATTTGGAATTACAGTTACTCCTCCCAGCCGAGTTCCTAAACAATGATAACTTTTCAGTCAGATATATCATTTACATAAGTATTAGAAATATATACACAATATATCTTACCTGTTGGTAGAGTAGATACAATGACACGCCTATCTGAAATGGTAAGCTCCAAACAGCATGAAAACTTGGACAAAAATTAATGATACGATCCGTGTCCGTGCTCATGAAGTTGGTTATCTGTCCACTTGTAAACGTATGCACACTGACATTACTGACAGACAGAGACTTTCTGTAGATAGTGGTTATGATTGCACTTCTTACTTTAAACCCAATCACTTGACAATTATAGTCAAACTGTGTCGAACATATTGAACCAAGCAGCGTGGCAGCAAACAAGCATGCTGCATATATATATCCATTTTTCTCTGGCTCTGTCTTAGTTTCCATATAAGACACTAGAAGATTTAAAAGAATTGGTCCCGCAAATCCAAAACAGTCGGCGAGTAATTTAAGAATACCTAGCGAATAATACTCCCATCCAAAGGTTCTGTTCAATGCCTTTATTAAAGTAACATGTTTTGTGTCCGATAACTCTGTGTAAAGGTTTCTGGAATTTCTATTTGAATATCCAACATCTGGAATGCTGTTAATTCTTGAATTCAAGCTAGAGTTTGAATTAGTACTGCTACTCCTAAGAAATCTATGATCTAATCTACCAGTTAAAACAGACATGAATTTATCAAACAACAAAGCTGTATTTAATCTGTTGGGCAACAAAAACATATCATGTACACTTTTCAGTGATTTCTTGGCACCTTTAACAAGTAATGGTTGCACCCACTGAAATGTAAGAAATGAAAAACAATTTGCTTCTTCTCCAGTGGAACTCTGACTAGAGGGATGTGATATACTTCTGTAGTTATTTATAGACTGGTCTAACAGGGAACTGGATTCATCTACCTCTTCATCTATAGCCCTGTAGTAAACATCATCAACTAATGTAACCCTTTCCCATTTTGGAATCAATGTCAGAAAATATGAAATCTGTAAAAATGCCGATACGTATACAGAAAACTCTTCCACAGTATTGTGCGTTGGTGAGTTATTTAGTCGCTGCACAATATTAGTATGAAGCTGAGCTCCTAATGAGATTAGAGTTAACAGATACATAACAATCACAGACGTGGCCCCTCTCCAGGTACTCCAGTAAAGGTATTTTAGCCTATACACATACACACCTTGTATCAACCATGAAAATGAAACAATACTTGATGTTGTTATGTCTGCGTAGCTTACTGATATCTTGTTTAAAATCCTCGTCACAACCACTTCAGCCACTGTTAAAACTGAAAGTAATATCACGCACAACAAGCGGTATTTCACGAACCATGGCAGCGGGCAGAATGCTCCGCGTGAGTTGTATTTAGCTGCAGCAATGTAGTATGCACTAAATACAGAAAGGATTATGAAACTTGGGCAAATTACAACTATTTGCTCAAAACAATGTCCGAAATCTCCATGTTTCCAAGTTGTAAAGTTCTCTCCATGACCACAAAACTGGTGCCAAAACTGAGCAGACATTGTTCTTGACTGAAAAAAAATATAAAGAAATAAAATTTAACTTTATGTAAAATATGAATTACAATTTATTTAATAAAGAAGAAGAATGTTGACTGTATAGACTTCAAGTTTGATAGTTGTATTGCAAACGTACCAACACGCAATCACAGGTACATAGTTGTAAATTAGTTATTGTTGATATAATTTTATAATAATCAGATCTAGAAAATCACCAAAACAACTTATAAACAAGAGCCATGTTAGACATGGCCAATCCTACCACTGAAGCCAATTTTTAGTGTGGAAGGTGGCCAAAAAGAGCCAGATTTATGTAAGAATGAATCATATGCATATAAGAAAGGAACTCAAGGTCATGAAGGTAAATCCCTTGATTTAAATAAAGGGAGATGATTCAAAAAGTAAGCAAGGTAGAGTTATGATTCCTGAACATTGTACTTCTCTCAATGTTCTCGGTCATTGTGAGAAGATTTAACAAAATCCCTTGAATAGTTTTAGAGGTCTGATCCAGACAGGTAAATTCAATAAAGGGAGATAATTCAAAAAGTAATCCAGGTAGAGTTTTTTTATCAGTAAATTTGACACCCTGTGTAAATATATGTATTTCAATTTTGAAATAAACATTTAAACATTTTTACCTTCACTAAATAACAGTAATATTTATGTTTCTCCATACAACACCAGATCTACAGCTTTATATTATTGTCATTTTACTGTGATCAATGGACTGGAGTTCAAAATGGTTGACAGTGTATATACCTTATGTAATCTGATATTTTAATTACATATTTATTTTTGTTTCAATGTTCAATAAAAATAAACAATAATACAAATTGGAGTTAAAACATGGAATTATTTTGTTGCATATTATAAAGATGTTATTGAAATCTGTATTGAGCAAAGCAGTTATTAGATCAAATTCATTTTGAGGCCCATCTCCAATTTCTAAATGAATACTTAAAATATAATCTTTAAGTGCATTATAGAAGTGCCATTTTCATTTTGTGGAGCATATGTACTGGTCATACATATTACCGTGAGCCTAAAGCTTTGTCAACCATGTAAATAATGGCATCAATAATAGAAAGTAATAAAGTTACTTAAGTGTGCTGAGTAATAAACAGGTGCCAGTACAAAATGTAAACAAATGCCAACGCTAACAGAAGTTGGAGTTTTGCACATGTCTGTGATATTGTTATTATACAGGCATTTGCTGTAATAGGTATATCGCAGTAGTGGGTATACAAGGGATATATTGTAAAAGCAACTAATTGAGATGTTAAGAATGCTAGGTTTTCTGCAACACTGCCCTCCAGCTCTTTCATTTCAATTGGTCTAGAATGCCTACTTCTGGTTGGGAATTTTGGAGAACAATATCAGCTATAAATTTGGGGAAAAGTATGTTCATCTTACTACAACATAACATCAATTGGTCATACCAGAAACATATATATGGTACACATGTATCTATCTCTCATTAAATGCATTGTCGATAAGGACACTCTTGCAATGTGGTGGCATTAAAATTTTAACCCTCATTTTCCATTAAAAAACATATTTAATGACTAAGCCACTCAAACCAGATAATTAAGTCACTTGTCAAACGACACATTCACCGCACAGTGCAAATATCAACAGGTGCAGATACAAGACTGACATTCAATTGACAGTGTTTAAATGACAGCACAATTATAAATAAAAATTAGACATAAAGTACAACATTCGGACTTCAGAGGTTCTAAATTTCTTTCAGAATAAAACACATGCAAAAATGTGCAAATTACGACGCCAACTCGTATTTTTCAATTATTAAAGCGTCTTCAAAGCAAAGATTTTTTTGCATTTTAACGCGATTACATTTCCGTCAATACTATTAATTATCTTGTGAAATATAATCTGCAAATTACAATGCAATGTATTTAACTACATGTAACTACAGAACTATACATAATATTTCATAGTTACGATGTACTGACCTGTTTACTGTTTACAAAAATGCCAAATATCAGTTTGTATATGTAAGCGTTTATCTAACTTGATTTAGTTGATTAGGTGAATCGTGATAACCACTAAATGCGTTATGAGCACACCAAATTGCGACCTGGGCTCCATACCTTTGCTTCATTTATGTTAAATGTTAATGGCTTGAAAACATTGAGAGGAGTTGTATTTCCACAACGCCTCCCACACTTTATCAGGAAGCTACCTTCACATTGAATGAACATGAGCCCAATGGTCGTATGATTTTGATGAGAATATTTTTATAACGAATACCAATAACGAGTAGGCATATGGCATTTTTCTCGGCTTATAGATTTTGTGTATTTTTGATAGATATACTAGTGGTTCCTGTCTCCGCAACTCCTACTGTTTAAGACATTACCTTTAACTGAGACCAAACTAATGCTGTACACAGAGCTCTTAGCCTTCCGTGATTGGAACAATTGTGTCCGTTATGGTATTAGAATGATGATAAGTGTAATCTATCTATCTACCTATCTGTCTGTCTGTCTGTCTGTCTGTCTGTCTGTCTGTCTGTCTGTCTGTCTGTCTGTCTGTCTGTCTGTCTGTCTGTCTGTCTGTCTGTCTGTCTGTCTGTCTGTCTGTCTGTCTGTCTGTCTGTCTGTCTGTCAGTCTGTCTGTCTGTCTGTCTGTTGTCTGTCCGTCCGTCCGTCCGTCCGTCCGTACTGCTCATACTCAATACCGAGTGTTACGGCAGGTGATAATGGTTGCAACTTTGGTTGCTGTTACAAAATTCGTCATCGTACACAATTCAAGTCTAGAACTTAGACTTTAACCCGAGTTGCAAAGGAATTCCATAATGGGGTGATCTTTGAAAAGTAGGAGGTTTTCATAGAATCCGTATATGCAAGGGGTCTCCTACAATGAAAAGGGTGGGTTGAGAAATACCTTGAGAATCGCCGGGATCCAAAAGTGGACAGATACCTGTCTTGTCTATCGAGACAAAACTGTGATAAATTTTGAAGAAACACACAAGACTGTTAATATCCGTTGTTGGAGTGTTACCCAAAAAGGGTCTTTCAGCATCTTCCCTGCGCGAATAGGGTATCATAGTTGTACGGGATGTGGGATAGAAATAAAATTCCACAACTTCATGGTGCATGTAAAAATCATCATATCTACGCTGTGTAATAAATTTGAAGGTAATTAATGCTTGAAAACTGCAAGAGGGAAAACGTTATGGCTTGACGTTGACTGCATAAAGGCGTATATATATCCAGTTAAGATGTGTTTATTCCAAGAGTGATCGGCCGATATGTAATAATAGAGGATAAAGAGACAAGGAGCGTGTCTTATACAAAGATAGTACGTAGTTATAACAAAAATAGACTTATGTCCCATAATTAAATGTAACAAAGAAGATTTGTAGAGACACACGTTATGTAGTCGACGGACAGACATACGTACGTACGTACGAATGACAAAAAAACAACACCTTTTTCCGTTAGGAGGGATATGGAAATGTCGAACTTACTGATTCTTAAGCGATGCAACCGGAAATGCACATGCACATGATGTCGCAACATATGCCTATATGCTATCTGACGTTTCATTTGTTTTAATTCAATTTTATTGACAATTTTTCAGCATATATATGTCGAGAAATGCGCGTTTCTCGACGTGACGTGTTGGAGCGCCGTTACTATCTCTACGTTGTTTTTTTCTCGGTTCGTAGATAATAAAGGTACGAACATGTCTCATTCGCGTAGTTGATCTATACATCCATAACAATATGCCTTTGGCCATTAACAACATTTAAAACTCATATAGCAAAAACATGACAGTAACATATTACATGCTATACGTGTTGAATGTTTTTACAGGCTTGTAGCTACTCTGAGGCACAGGGAGGCCAGTGGGGCGGTGCCTCCCTGTTTTTCGGGTTAGGTATGAAAAAAATTGAGGCACTATATTTCATATCCTTGTTACATTTTAAAACTTTATATATTATAACACGCAGATGATGTTTGGGTCAGGCAGCACACGATGCCTCAATTTCTTTTTTGCTAGGGAATGAAAACTTTGATTTTATTATTGCTGCTGTTTTGACCCAGCATATTCTAGATTACACTAGACCATTGTCTGTAAGCTTAAAATCAAAAGACTGTGATTTGCTACAAGCCCAAATTGAAGCTAGAAATTAGTCAATCCTTTAGAAAAGCTCTTTTCTGAAAGCACATAGGGTTCATTATACCAACGTTCCGACAGTATCGCAAACTCACTGGACGTGATCACATGAAAATCGTGAACTACGGGAGGACAAAAACATCGTGCGAATGCTGGCAATTTGAGGTTGTTACTGACTACTTCCGAATGAATTAATTTAACCCGTTTCTAAATCATATTTTAATACATTTAATCTAATCAAAGATTTTCCGAATTACGTGATGTTCTGAACGGGTAACATAAGTAGGCTAACACCAGGACTTGGAAAGTTTTTTTCTCAAGAAATACCTTCGACAAGAACTGGACCGTTGGAAGAATGCAGTCACTTTAGATGACATACCAACAAGTCTTATAGGCGTGTTAGAAAAGTGCAGTTATGAATAATGTCTTAATATCAATCCCATATTTCAACTGATTCTTTCATTGTCAGTTGGTTCATATCCCTGTGAAAGAAGCTTCAGTGCATTGCACAGACTGAAGATGTGGTCAAGAATTGTACCAACAGTACACACTCTCGCTTTAGAATTATACACAGTGTCGGGTATTTCATTCAATGGATACACGATCACATATTTCAATGGCGTAGTAATTTCGAAATATATCTATACATTTAAAAACATGCTATTTACACATTTGAAGCAACCAGATAACTAATATGTATTTCAGATACATAAATAAGTTGAGTTTGTCCTTATACATGTATATTGAACATTTTGTACTCTTTCGAATGTTATTTTCATTATCTTTTTGTGCGTTGTTATGAGGTATTTACAATTTCCGTGATTAAAAATCTCACATGTTAACACTGGTAAGTTGCTTACGTAACCCACCAAAACTATAATAATTACACCGCTTATGTCGTTACTAAAGCATTACGTCTTAGGATCATTTGTCTCTCACCGCTGATTCAACTGGGAACGTTATCAGTCACTTGCGGAGATAGGAATGTTCAAGTACTGATTGTCTGTTAGCTCCCAATAGCATAAAGCTGCGCTAAATATTCAAACAAACAAACTAAAGTGCACCGATGGCGATCCACCTTAATAAATATCTATAAAACGGTTATTTCTTACAAGTGAAACGGAACGGAACGATATGAAAATTGTCTCTAAATAAAGGTTCAAAGAGACAAATGGAATATCTCTATTTGTATTATGTTAGAATGATCTCCAATTTTATACTAAGAAAATTGGTTAATTTAATTTTTGATAGCATGCGTTTTTATCTCAGCATTAGTAATACTGCGCAGTAAGTCATTGAGACATGCTTCATATTACAGACATTGTCCAGACCGCTATCTGTTCGTTTCTGGCTAACAGAATCTCATTTCTAACTGTGTTTATTCTATATACAGTCAACCCTGTCTTAAGCAGCCATTTAAGGGAAGAAACAAAATAGGCATTTTCAGACAAGTTGCTGCGTTGCTTCATACAGGTTATTTTACTCTGAAAGCATATACATTAGAAACAGTAAATGAGACTGCTTAACCCAAGTGACTGCTTAATAGAGGTAATCGGTGACAAAAGGTTCGACTGTATTGCTTATGCTTATACTGTCTCCTGTTTGTATTTTAAAAAACTATACAGTATTTTTATTTTGTATTGTGCGTACTTTACATGCTTTCCCACAAAACCACACTGTCTAATTAACATGTGATTTTTCTCTGTATGAAATACAGTGGAGCGTCCGCCTCGTATGCGGAAGGCCTTGAGTTCGATCCCCGGTCGGGTCATATCAAATACTTGAAAAATGGTCCTAGAACCTTCCTCGCTTGGCGCTCAGTCTTTATAGGATATATCTAGGTCTGGTCGGCCCGGTGTTAGTATGATGTGACTGGATGGGGTATCATATCATTTGTCAGCGGCATGATACTCCAGTGTGACAGCGATTAGAATACTGTCTTAAGTAGGCACTGAAAAAGTTTTTGAAAGCGACGCTAAACACCATACAAACATACAAAATCATATGTAAATAGTACGGCAATCAGCACGTGATATAACTGACCTATTTCCAGTACTCTCTTTAAACATATGCCGCAATATCGTATTAACATTTAGCAAATGTGGGCAACGCCTTACTCGTTAATGATATTATGCTACGTCCGAGTATACACGTGTGATTATAAGTGTTAGAAGTTTTTAATTTGAAACCTAATATACGTATACATGTACTTGTATATCACATTTGTTTCTTTCTGATATATACTATTGCAGTTTAAAAGGTCAAAGTTAGCCGGTCTTTCAACGGGGTCAAAATTTAATGTTACACCGGTCTTTTATATTTGATTGATACAATTGTAGCGTTTGGTTATTTATGCAACTTTTTATTAAAAATATGACATAATACAATGTCTGCAATAATTTTTATTGTTTGATTTGTTTCTGCTTGCTTATATTAAATGAAATTCGAGAAATAAAAAGTAGTCCCTGACGCGTATGATCATTTTGGTGGTGATCAACACTGCACATATTGATCACGACGACAATAGCAGTACTATGCCTTTGGTATAAGTCCTGCCTAATAACACGATTGTGTGCATTGTTAACATCTATTTATCCGCAGTCTGAAGTGCCACTTCATCCGGTTTTTTCAACTTTGTTTCCTGCTTGACACGTGATTAATGTAAACACTGAATGTATACTTACGCCGCATGACATAGCTATGGCTGCTAGCGGCGTTATGGATGCATTTATATTTGTTTTTTATCATTTAGCAATTACCTCATTTGTTTACAATTCGTGTTATTGTGAAACAGTATTCGACTCTTCTTTTCATAACAAAATTGAAGAGATAAATTTGGATGTAAGATCTCTAAAAAATGAGTTTATCACGATAAAAGATGAGCAAACGGAAGTCAGAAATGAGCTTTTGTCGTCAAGAAAGGAGCTGACTGCAGTCAGAAATGAGATTCTGTCAACCAGAAACGAACAGATAGCAGCCAGGAACGAACTGATAGCAACCAGAAACGAACAGATAGCTGTCAGAAATGAACTTGTATCAAACAGAATGGAGCTGGCTAAAGTCAGAAACGAGATCGTCTCAAACAGAAATGAGCAGCTTGCAATGAGAAACGAGCTCGTATCAACCAGAAATAAAATAAATTCCACTAGGAACGATTTTATCATATTGAGGAATGACGTGTTAGCAACTAAAGCAAACAACTTAGAACGTGATAGTAAAAAAGAAAATATACAAACAGTTCATTCATACACCAAACATGCTCAGGTAAGTATGTGTTCGAACATTTGATTTTGTTATCACCTGCGGGATAGAAAAATATCTGCAATTTTGTTTTTACTTTTAAAGTTATTGAATCTTAAACGTATGGTTACATATTTAAGGAGGAATATACCTTTTAAATTATTTTCGAAATCAGTGGAATATTTGGTATGTAATGAAACTATAAGTAATTTCCAATTTGAATATGCTTTTTTTCTGTGGTAAATATAACACTTCTTTACCTATGACGTCGTAAACATGGCCATTCGTATATAGAATATAGTATTTAAGTTGTGTATTCAATTACATAAAATAAATAAATTAAACGTTCTAAATGTCGATGTGATGAAAAGCAATCAGTGACTGTCACAATTAAAATACTTATTCTATGTCTTTGTTAGTTGTGTGCAAAAAAAACAAAAACATTATGCGCATTTATCAAAAATTATATGCCTCACATTTATATAAAATTTGTAAATGACCTTTAAAATAATGAATGAAATCGGATTGCGGGATACGGGTGAGGAAAACGGAATAGCATTACACAAGCATTATCAACCGAAGTTTTGGCAATGGGTTTTCCAAATACATTCGCAGAACTTTGCTTATGTGCATTTGATTTGTAAACTTGTGTAGGTAGCTGTACTTTTGACACAGTTTTGTTTTTTCCATGACTTCGATAATTACTGATTTCCTTCCATGAATTAGTTTGAGGTTTAAGCTATCAAACATGCTGTTTTGTTACATCTAGGATGAAGAAACTGTAAGTAAACAAACCAAGCCGTCGCCAACTATAACTAGAGACGCCAGCAGTCTATCAAACACATCCGAAAAGACGCGTGAGAATCTAGCGAGACTTTCCGCTGTACTGTTGCGAACAGCCAGTCAGGAAAAAGCGTTTACACGAAGAGTCAAGATGCAACTTACAAATATAATAGATAACATCTCGGAAAAACTATCAACGGTGGCAAACGACCTAGAGACTACTAGAAATCAAACAGAACTGATTAACGAAACCGTTGCTGTCAACAAGCGACTACAGAACGATGCATTTGACCAACTGAGAAAGTCAAATGAAAGGTTTGTCAAATTGCCTTAGACTCATTGAGCGCAAATTTAAAATTAGAAAATAGGTTAAATTGGTGATTATGGGGGCGTGGGAGTGTTGCATATTTCACTGTCGATCATGAACAGGCTCAGTTTCTCTTTGTTTTCTTGGACAGGTTCTGTGCTTCCAAAGTTTATTTTTATCAGATATTATTGACTTCTACAACACCAGCCTGCTGTGTGTTCATCGTCAATTGTTGCTTCGGACTTTGACTCAGTTTCTATACATTGATATATTGACCAAAATGACGATCCTCTATGGTCTTGTGATCCAAGGCACTGCCGTCTAATGACGACTTATATCTCTTACCGCTAAGGTAGTGGGTTCAAGCCAAGGTCTGTCCAAAAACATTGTGTAAGAAAGTTTGCATATACTTGCGGAAGGACAGTTATATTTATAAGATGCATACAAACGTTTTCATCTACCATTAAAACTGGATATATCATATGTCACCAGTTTTGTGTTAAAAATCGTGTTATTTTTCGTTAAAATTACTAAAATATTTAGGAATAAAAACATTTACCTAATTAAAAGTAAGTATATACCAAATTTCTAACAATAATTGACTTTATTTACGGTAATCAGTGAACGTATATAAGTATACTACATATATCTTCTATATTGGCCACGTTTGTTGATTATTTTACTAAAACTATTAGATAGAATTGATCAGTAAATCACATAATCTTTATATTAGCTCTTTCCCCCGTCCATAAATATCTAAAATATATACTGATCGGAACAGCTAACTCGCCACTTTAGTCTTTCTAGTATCTCAGTCAAAATATGGAATAACGCTATTTAATCGGTATATTCCATTAACAGTAAATTAAATATGTTTACATAGCCTAAATGTTCGTTGTGTAACTAATATGCTCCCAGGAACACCTGTGCACATGACGACCCCGATGCATACTGGCACACCACAGGCCCATATTCTTTATCCACCTCAAGGAATGTTTGGTATGCAATCTCCAATTCTAACCCCTGCAGCACCAGCGCTGTCTGAGAATGATGTTTTGAGAATTGCATCAAAAATTAAAGATCTGATCAACGCTGATATCGATGCACTCGTAACAGTAAAGGTAAACGAGAAAACTGCCCACTTTACCAACGAGATACAACGTCTTTCCAATGAATTGTCGGAAACAAAGAAAGTGCTTGCAGAAACAACACTAAAGCAAGACGATCTCGAGCAATATAGTCGTCGAACATGTGTTCGAATTGGTAATGTAGATGAAAAGGACACTGAATCTACTGACGGCATCGTGCTTGAGATAGCGAAAAAGGCAAATGTTGACATCACAACGGTTGATATAGACAGATCGCATCGAATAGGACAAAAAAAGCCAGGTAAACCACGAGACATCATTGTTAAATTCATGAATTACAAGTCAAGGACCATGTTCCTAAAAGGTCGCAAAACATTACGTGAGACAAAATCAAACATTTTTTTAAACGAGGATTTAACCAAGATGCGAAAAGAAATCGCCTATCACTGTCGAATGGTCAGAAATGACAAAACTTCGTGCATTGAACAAACATGGACATTTGACGGCAAGGTATTTGTGCGTACGTTTGGTGGAGCAAGTTCCAGAATCGATTCACTAACCGATCTGGAGAAATACAGAACCCCAAACACTGGGTCTTAGTGAAACATTACTCACATAAACACTTGCAAAACAGAAAAACAACAAAAGAAGTAATCACTTACATGTTTCACTTAACAAAATTTTAATGGTCATTGTCTATTTTTTATCTACTACCTCTGGTTCATAAGCAATTTCGCTCTATGCTGGTATATCGGTTGAGGTCAGCTTGTACGTTTTGCCTGAACCGATATATCAGTATAAAGTGTATATTTAACTTATTTCTGTTTAACTACTACCTACGACATATCAGTATATAGTGCATATTTGACATATTTCTGTTTATCTACCACCTGCATATTTAATTTGTGTATATATTATAAAATTCTTCAGGGGTTTGTCTTAGAACCAACAAAGTAAAGCAAAAAAAAAGCATTCTTGTTTAGTGCGGCTACACCACCATATTAACAGTGTGCATGTTACTTTCAAAGATGGAGAGTGCATTGTTTATTTATTTTTAGATGTTTTACAGCTTTCCATTCACAAATGTACTACACAAAACTAGTATGACCATATATTGTCACTAAAAACAGCTCACTGTCAATTGAATTAGACTTTCTCGTTTATGTGTCGTGCATTCCTCAACGTGGGTCTCATGGTGTGTAACGTATAGCTGACCGACTTAATAATACTCTATACGCCTGTAATCTTTCAATAACAACACAGTGCATGCTTTCCATGCAAGTTGTGGCTACTACATAAAGTTTCCAGCTCGTAAAAATCACTTATTCTTGTTACCTTAATACATTTAAGTTTCACTGGTGAATATATTTATCTTTTGTCAATTTAATGTTGATTATAAATGTTATTAAAATTGCATTGGAAGGCCATTACATAAATATTATAACACATTTTAACGGATACATGCGGCCAGAAATACCAATATACTGCTGTGACTATTCTGAGAAGGTACACTTATGCTATGGTAGTATTTCTACTGTACAACTGGTGTGATATGTAATAACTATTGTAATATTGAGATACTAGTATTGTAGTGCTATTGAAATGAAACTATTGCAATTGATATACTACTGCTATGGTATTAGCAGTAGTACAACTGACTCGAAGTAACAACTATTGTACTGTTGTTGTGATACAGGTATCGTAGTGCTATTGGTATGGTACTATTGCAATTGATATACTACTGCTATGGTATTACCACTATAGTGCAACTGGCACGAAGTAACAACTATTGTTACTATGACTATGGTGCTATTGTTATTGCATTATATCAAGTATTATACAGGTGCTTGGGTATTATCGGTATGGGACGACCGGTTACATATAACTACTATTGTATTATTGCTGCGGTGCCCACACTGTAGTGCTATTGCTGTGATACTCGTTTTTGTCATACTATTACTGTGGTACTATTACGTTGGTACTGAAATTACTGTGCTATTACTGGTGTACTATAGATATGATGCTTATAATACTAAATGATGACACTACTATTGTGGTATAATTACTATTGTATTATTGCTGTGGTACTCACACTGTGGTACTATTACTGTAATACTCTTTAATGCCATACTATCACTTTGGTACTGTTATACTTTGGTACTGTAATTATTGCACTGTTATGTTTGTACTTTTGATATGATACTATTAATATCAAATGATGACACTACTATAATTGTGATATAACTACTATAGTATTACTGATGTGGTTCCAACACTGTGGTGCTATTACTGTTGTAATAAAGTGAAGAAATCCTTGTACTGATATTGATTTACTGTAAATATAGTGCTATAATCATTGTACTATTACTGCTATGCTGTAAATAAAATACTAAAATCGCTGTGCGACTACTGCTGTATTATTGCTGTGGTGCCATTAGTGTGATGATACTACAATTGTTGTGGCTTACTATAATTGTACGTGGTACTTGCGCAGTGGTACTATTACTATGATACAACTAAGTACTACTACTGTGGTACTATTACGACAACACTATTATTATGACACAATTCCATTAATATAACTATATTGACTAAGATATTACTATTGGCAGTTCTGTGGTACTAGCGCTGTAGTACTATTACTATGATACAACTAGGTACTACTACTATGGTACTTTTACGACAACACTATCATTATGATACAATTCCATTAATATATTATATTTACTAAGATATTACTACTGTCAGTTCTGTGGTACTAGCGCTGTAGTACTATTACTATGATACAACTAGGAACTACTACTATGGTACTATTACGATCACACTATTATTATGATACAATTCCATTAATATAATTGTATTTACTAAGGTATTACTACTGTCAGTTCTGTGGTTCTACCGCTGTGGTACTATTTCTATGATACAACTAGGTACTACTACTATGGTACTATTACGATTACACTATTATTATGATACAATTCCATTAATATAATTATATTGACTAAGGTATTACTATTGTCAGTTATGTGGTACTAGCGCTGTGGTACTATTACTATGATACAACTAGGTACTACTATTATGGTACTTTTACGACAACACTATTATTATGATACAATTCCATTAATATAACTATATGTACTAAAGTATTACTATTGTCAGTTCTATTGTCACTATGATACAACTTGGTACTACTACTATGGTACTTTTATGACAACACTATTATTATGACACAATTCCATTAATATAACTATATTTACTAAGGTATTACTATTGTCAGTTCTGTGGTATTAGCGCTGTGGTACTATATCTATGATACAACTAGGTACTACTACTATGGTACTTTTACGACAACACTATTATTATTACACAATTCCATTAATATAACTATATTTACTTTGGTATTACTATTGTCAGTTCTGTGGTACTAGCGCTGTGGTACTATTACTATGATACAACTAGGTACTACTACTATGGTACTTTTACGACAACACTATTATTATGATACAATTCCATTAATATAACTATATGTACTAAGGTATTACTATTGTCAGTTCTGTGGTTTTAATACTCTGATACAAATAAAGTGATCATCAAACTATCATGGTACTACCACTGTGTTACTATGATCATGGTACTGTTACTATCGTGCTACTACTGTTGTAATATTACTATGGTAATATTGCTTTGACACAACTAGCCTGATTGTTTTATTATTATTTGAGTACCTTACTGGTTTTGATAAAGTGATGCTGTTGATATATGTTTGTACATATGTTGTTTTTTTTTTGCTGTTGTTTTTATTTTTGTTCTTTTTTCGTATGTGTTTTCTTTTCTGTGAACTGCTGTCATATTAATATGATATATTAAGGCGCAATTGTTAATGACATATATGACTATATGCTAGATGTTCCTGAAATTTAAAGATTTCTTTTTTGATTTGTTTTGCCTATTATTCTAGCTATCATAGAGACTAATGACACGGTTGGAATATAAGATTTAAGACGAATTAAGTTAAGGTTTAAAAGTACATAGTAGTGTAATTTATTGAAGTATTTGATCGTTTTTTTTTGTCCAAATTACTCTTCACCTTATTAACCATATTATGATCCTTATACATAATAATGCTTATTTTAGATCTATATCTACTTCCTTCTCTACTTGCTACTACTTCTCTATCTTTATTCTACTGCACGTGTCCGGTTGCGTCTTGGGGTTTGTTAACTACGAGTCTGGAATAACATAATGTCTATTGACATAACAGTTTACAGAATCCGAATAGGTTTGTTTGGTCCTGTATCTTCTAAAGCAAAAGGTACAAAATGTTTGAACTCATTTGAACTAGGTACATGGATGACAATGTTACTCATAAAATCAGGCGACATCGAAGTCAATCCAGGGCCAGTGTTAGCTTCTGACATTGATTCAAACTTCTTAAATAATGTAAAAAGCAAATTATCAATTGTCCAATACAATGTTCAAAGTTTCATCCACAAGAAAGACATTCTGTACGCAGAACTTTTACAATTTGATATATTAGTCTTTACAGAGACTTGGCTCACAGCTAATATTTTAACCAACGATATCATGTTTAGTAATTTCTCCGCCCCAATTAGACAAGACAGACCATCAGATCCGCACGGTGGTATCCTTATATATGTTAATGAAAATATTCCGGTTAAGCGTAGAGCTGACCTTGAAGTTCCTGGTATCGAATCTATATGGATAGAAATTAATATTAAAAACAAACCAAAATTAATAGGTGCCTTCTACAGACCACCAAATTCGCCAAATGCTATTCTTTCTGCCATCGAAGATTCGATTGGTCTTGCAAAAGATACTATGATTGACGATATTATTGTTACAGGGGATTTTAATCTTGATACACTTAAGACTATTTCCTCATCAAAAATTAATGACATCATATTGCAATACAATTTCTCTCAGCTTATATCAGAACCAACTCATTTCACCGAGCACTCATCCTCCATCATAGATCTCTATCTTGTCACTAAACCGGAAAATGTAATTCTATCTGGAGTAGGAGAGCCATTTTTAGAACAACTTCATAGATACCATTGTCCCATATTTTGTATTTTTAATTCTTATAAGCCAACACATAGTACATTTAAACGTAAAATTTGGTTATATGACAAGGGTGACTATAATCTTCTTCGACAAAAAGCCTCCGACTTAAACTGGAATTCACTTTTCCATCAAGATATTGATACATACACTAGCAATGTAACAAATGCAATCTCAAAACTTGCGGAAGAGACTATTCCTAACAAATATGTAACAATACGACCGTCAGAAGCACCGTGGATAAATAACAAAATTAAAAAATCAATCCGTAAACGGAAAAGAGCGTTATACAATGCTAATCACAAACAAAGTATTAACAGTTGGAATAAATATAAAGCAATTCGCAACGAAACTATTAAATTAATTCGAACTGCTAAACATGAATATTATGATATGATGACAAAAAAACTTAAATCAAACTCATTGAAAAGTTCAGATTGGTGGAAAACCTTAAAATATTTTATTAAACCAAACGATTCATCATCGTCTATCCCACCGCTTAAGAATAATGGTCAATATTACACAGAAGGCCCTGAAAAAGCTTCTATTTTAAACTCGTTTTTTGTAGACCAAACCGTGTTAAATGAAAACAATAAAGATTTGCCTATACTAAACATCAATCTAGATAGACCCAAACTTGAAAATATTAAAGTAACAACATTAGATGTAAAATCCGTCTTACAAACGCTACAAGTTGGTAAAGCAACGGGTCCAGACGCTGTGAATAATAGAGTACTAAAAAAACTATCGAATGAATTGTCACTGCCGCTAGCTAATCTATTCAATTACTCCTTAGACATGTGCAAAATTCCGGCTGCTTGGAAAGAAGCAAATGTTTGTGCTATATTTAAAAAAAATGATCCATCTGAAGCATCCAATTATCGTCCTATCTCCCTTTTATCGACGTTAGACAAAGTCATGGAAAAGATAGTTC